>PVIY010004372.1:18164-103800 GCA_004026745.1 Myrmecophaga tridactyla
TCTCTCTCTCTCTCTCTCTCTCTCTCTCTCTCTCTCTCTCTCTCTCTCTCTCTCTCTCTCTCTCTCTCTCTCTCTCTCTCCTGTTTTTTCCTATCTACCTATAGTTCCCCCATTCGTATTTCTTTTAGAGTTAGTTTCATAGTCACATTCTTTCAGTGACTGTTTGTCTGAAAATATTTTAATCTCCCTCTCATTTTTAAGGACAATTTTGCTCAATATAGAATTCTTGTTTAACAGTTTTTCTCTTTCAGAGTCTTAAATATATCCTACCACTGCCTTCTTGCCTCCATAGTTTCTGGTTAGAAATCCACACAGTCTTATCAAGCATCCTTTGTATGTGATAGATTGCTTTTCTTTAGCTGATTTCAAAATTCTCTTTGACTCTGACATTTGACTATCTGACTGGTAAGTATCTTGGAGCATGTTTATTCAGATCTATTCTGTTTGGGTTAAGCTGTACTTCTTGGATCTGTTATTTTATGTCTTTCATAATAGATTAGAAATTTTCAGTGATTATTTCCTCCTTTAGTCTTTCTCCTCCTTTTCCTTTCTCTTCGCCTTCTGAGACACCTGCAGCACTAATATTTGTGTACTTCAAGTTGTCATTCAATTTCCTGAGATCCAGTTCATATTTTCCCATTCTTTTCCCTATATTTTCTTTTATGTGCTGGATTTAAGATGTTCAATCCTCTAGTTCAATTTTCACTTCTTCTCCATATTCAGATCTATCGTTGCAGGTTTCCATTGTTTTTTATTTCATTTCTCTTATTATGTCTTTCATTCTCATAAGTTCAGTGATTTGTTTTTTTTTCAAACTTTCAAGTTATTTTTATTTGATGTCTTCATTATATCCTCCCTCAATTAATTGATTTGATTTTTGATGAGATTTTTCCATGCCTGTTTGAACATCCTGAATTAATTTTTTTCAGCTCCTCTATCTCATTTGAAGTATTTTTTTGTTCCTTTGACTGGGCCATATCTTTGATTTTCCCAGTACGACTTATTATTTTATGCTGGCATGTAAGCATTTCATTTCCTTATAGTTTATTCTGGAGGTTGTTTTCACTCTTTTACCTAGGATTTTCTTGCTGGATGGCTTTTTTCTCAATCTGTTCTTTCGCATTCAGTTTAACTTATTCTAGACCTGTATGATAGGTTCTGTTTAACTGATCATAATTTTTTTGCTATTGTTTCTTGCCCTGTGTATATGGAGACTTTGGTTTTTTGAGGAAGTTCTTATTAGATATTATAGACCCAAGTAAGATTTTCCCAGACCAAACAGGCCCACATCTCAGGAGGAAAGAGTTGCCAACATCAGTTTTCCCTGAGTGTGAGACACAGCTGATTATCAGAATTTCCCATGAAACCGCTGGAATCAGTGCTTTTCCTATCCTTCCCAGCTGTGGAGCTTGCCTGCCCATGGTTTCCAGACAGCTGAAAGTGTTGTGGTGTCTTAATTTCAGCAGACTGTCCCTGCCAGGGGTGTGTTGTAAAGGGTATATTGCTATCTTGTCAAGCTGACTGAAATAAAGGTTTCTTTACCTTTTATGCACTTCTCTTCAGTCAAAAATTTAAAGAGAAAATTTTAGTATAAGTCTACAAAATTAAGGAGATACATACTTTTCAAAACTGAGAGTAATACATGTTTCCTTGCCTTCTGTGCATTTCTCTTGAGCCAGTAACACACTTTTAAGAAAACATTTACATGGAAGTCAGTGAAACTAGTATGCTACTTACCTTTGAATATAAAATGAAATACAGATATCATTACCTTCTAGGCACTTCTCTTGATCCAATGACACATTTTTAACTGAACATTTAACTAAATGTGACTGAAACTGGTATCTTACATATGTCCAAAACTGAGTGAAATACAGAGTTCATAGCCTTGGATGCACTATGCTTGATCTAGTACAATACAGAATATGAGCCTAAAAGTCTGAAAAACTAACATATTGATTATTTCGAAAAATGAGTGAAATACATTTCATTACCTCCTATACATTTCTGATGAGCTACAACACTTTTAACAGAACACTCAAGCAGTTGTCTCCAAAAGTAGTATGTTCCTTATTTTGAAAGCAGAGCCAAATATATACTTCTTTGACTTCTGTGCACTTCTCTTGAGCCGAAAACATGCTTTTTAATGGAACATTTAATTACGCATCTGTGAACTTAGGATGTTACTTTTACAAACTGAGAAACAGATTTCTTAACTTTCTATGCATTTATCTTTACCAGTAACAGACTTAAAACAGAACATTCAACTAGAAGTCTCTGAATCATGTATGCTATTTACTTTACAAATTGACTGAAATAAAGGTTTTGTAAACTTTTAGGCACTTCTCTTGAGTCAGTAACACACTTCAAAAAGAACATGTTCCCAGAATTTTTCAAAACTAGGATGCTGCTTACTTTCAAAATCTGAGTGAAGTACAGGTTTCATAATCTTCTATGGCTTAATCTTCATGCAGAAACAACTTTTTAACATAATATTAATCTTGTGTTTGTGAAAATAGCATGTTGCTTAGTTTTGAAAACTGAGTGAAGTACAAATTTTTTTACATTCTATGAAAATCTTTTGAGCAAATGCACTGGTTTGAAAATATTTACGTACTCTAGAAAAGCCATGTTTTTAATCATGACCAATCCTGTGGGAACAATGGTTTCTTCTCATCCTTATTCTGTACTGTATGTTAGAAACTTTAATTAAATTATCATCATGGTGATGTGACTCAATCAATTGTGGGTATTAAACTTAAGTGGAGATGGGTCCCCACCTATTAGATATTGAACTTAATTAGTTTACTGGACTCCATAAAAGAAGAAGTATTTTGGAGAAAGCTTCAAAATATTGCAGAACAAAAGAGAGAGTCCACTAGCCAGAGACTTTTGGCGATGAAGAAAAAAAACACCTCCTGGGGAGCTTCACGAAACAAGAGGCCTGGAGAGAAAACCAGCAATTGCCACCATTTTTGCCATACTCCCTTCCAGCTGAGAAAAAAAATGTTGAATGTCTTGGCCTCCTTGAACCAAGGTATCTTTCCCTGGTTATGTTATATTGGACATTTCTATACATTTGTTTTAGTTGGGATATTTTCTTGGCCTTAGAATGTAAACTTATAGTAAACTCCCATTTTTAAAAAGCCGTTCCATTTCTAGTATACTGCATTCCAGCAGCTAACAAACTAGAACAGCAAGTAACAAGCAAAAAGTATATTCATGTAGGTTTTATCTCTCAAAAATAAATGGTGAAAGGAATTCTAGGAAGATGGCCAAGTAGGGCAGATTGAGTTCAGCCCTGCTCCAAGGAAAAGTTAGAAAAGGGATGGGAGGATGACTGAGATGGTGATTCAGGAGTGCAGTTGACCTGGGAGAGCCTGCTGCACCACATAGTCCAGCCATGGTTGATGAGACTGAGGAACTGAGAAGCAGAAGACTGGACTCTAACACGGAAGCACAGAATCCACAAGAGTGCATGGATGGGGAGAAGGGGACTAGGTATTAAGCCAAGCCATGCTGCTTGAACTTGCTACCTTCATCAGCTCAGCCCTGTGACCCATGACTCAAGCCACACCCCACGCACCTGAACCCCATCACCTGCCCCCACTCCTCACATTCAAAGTGACCCCTCCCTACCACCCCCCACTGCACCTACTCGCCCCATTCCATCACCACAAATGCAGCCCAACTTACCTTTCCTGGAACCTCCCCCGTGAACACTACCTCTCTCTCCTTGCTCCCTGCACACTGTTGTGCGCACCCATAAAGGCTGCAGGTTACACTCACCACCCACTGCCCATAGTGTTGCACAGCCATACCCTGACCTCTGCCGAGCTCTGTGAATCAGTTTACAGCACACCTGGACCCGTACATGCACATTCGGCCCCCAGTCATGCCTCTTAGCTCTGAAAACATCAGTTTATGGCATTTTTAGACCCATGAATGTGCACGGCCCCCAAATTACGTCCTTCAGCTCTGGGAACATCAGTTTGTGGCACTCTTAAACCTGTGGATGCACACAGCCCTCAGCCATGATTCCTAGCTCTGAGAAAAAGCTGACCCATGCAGCTGGGCCACATCCAACCCCAACCCATGAAGGCATAATGTCGACCAACTCCCATAGCTCTGCACATGTGTACAAAGGGCCCCATGCTCTATGTCAGCACAAACCAGGATTATGCCTCCCAGGCCTGTGTATCCACACAGCTACATCCTCCCTGGCTGCTATGTACCTACTATCACAAACACCAGTGTAATATTCTTAACCTACACTTATACCTGGGCTGCAAGGCATCACTGCACTTTTGTGCCCCACCCTGTCCCCTGCATCCTGCTACACATTCACCTCACAAACATAAGGGTTTAAGACTATTGAAGGAAATGAACTTCCAAAGTAAATCAATCAAGACATTTACACTCAATGAAAACAACAGAAGATCACTAAGCATATCACAATGCAGGCAGATATAGCCCAGCCTAATGACCAAATGCAAGCCCCAGAGGATACACAGACATTGGAACAACTAATAAATGATATTCATATAACTCTGCTTAATTAAATAAGTGGGATGTTTAATGACATAAAGGAAACCAAGAAGACAGTAGAAGAGTATAAAGAGGAATTGGAAAGAATAAATAGAAAAATAGCAGATATCATGGAGATTAAAGACTCTGTTGAGGGCGGCTGCTGTGGCTCAGCAGGCAAAGCTCCGACCTGCCGTGTTGGAGGTCTGGATTTCGATCCCTGGTTCCTCCTGCCCATATGCAAATTTAAAAAAAAAGTATCTGTTGAACAAATAAAAAACATACTAGAGGCACACAATAGCAGATTTGAAGAGACAGAAGAAAGAATAAGCTATATACAGTACAAGAAAACTGATTTTGAAAACTCAAAGCAGCAAAGGGCAAAAAAGATGGAAAATGCTGAATTGGATCTCAGGGAAATGATAAACAAAACAAAATGCACAAATACAAGAAACTGGTGTCCCAAAAGGAGAAGAGAGGAGTAAAGGACTAGGAAGAGTATATGAGGATTCAATGGGGGGAAATTTTTAACCCTTATAAAAGACATAAATATACAAGTCAAGGAAGCCCAACGAACTGTAAACAGAATAAATCCAGATAGGCCTTCTTCAAGACACATACTAATCAGTCTGTCAAATGTTTCAGAGAAGCAGAAAATTCTGAAATGAGAGAGAGAAAAAAACCTACTACATACAAGGGAAACTACTTTAGACTGAGTTCAGATTACTCAACTAGTACCATGGAGGTTAGAAGGCAGTGGTATGATATGTTTAAGGTGCTGAAAGAGAAAGAGAGAATTCTTACCCAGCCAAATTGTCCTTCAAAAGTGAGGGATAGATTAAAACTTTCACAGACAAACAAATCCTGAAAGAATTTGTCAAAAACAGACTTGCCTTACCAGAAATACTAAAGGGGGTTCTGACAGTTGAAAAAAAAAAAACAGGTGAGGGAGGACTAAAGGAGGGCACAGAATTGAAAAGGACTATAAGGGTAACTTAAATGATGAAAAAGAGAGACAGGGAAAAGAATATACATTTCTGACAAATGGATTCAAGAAATGCATTTTCAGTAATAACTTTGAATGCATGTTAATGGACTAAACTTACTAATCAAAAGGTACAGATTGGCAGTATGGATTAAGAAACAAAACCCAGCTATATGCTCTTTACAAGAGAATAATCTTAGACACAAAGACACAAATAGATTGAAAGTGAAAGGATGGAAAAAGATATAACCAGAAGGAAACACTCAAGATATAACCAGAAGGAAACAGGACTGGCTATACTAATATTGGACAAAATAGACTTTAAATATAAAGACATTATAAGAGACAAAGAAGGACACCATATATTAATTAAAGGGACAAATCACCAAGAACTAATAATCATCATAAATGCATATGCTCCCTATCAAGGAGCTCCAAAGTACATGAGACAGACATTAGCAAAACTGAAGGGAATGATAGATGTTTCAACAATAACAGTAGGAGACTTCAACACACCACTCTCCTCTACGGATATAACAACCAGACAGAAAAGCAACATGGAGACAGAGAAGTTAAAAAACTTGATAAATGAAATAGACCTAACAGACATATATAGGTCATAGCATCCCAAAACACCAGGAAGCACATTCTTTTCTAGTGCTCATTGAACATTCTCCAGTATAGAACATATACTGGGGCACAAAACAGATCTTTATAAATATAAAAACATTGAAATTATTCAAAGCACTTTCTCTGATCATAATGGAATGAAGCTGGATCTCAATAACCACCAAAGAATATTCACAAATATACAGAAATTAAATAACGCAATCATAAAAAACAGTGGATCAAAGAAAAAATTGCTAGAGAAATCAATAGCTATCTGGAAATAAATGAAAATGAAAATAAAATTTATCAGAACTTATGGGATGTGGCAATGGCTATACTGAGAAGGAAATTTATTGTTATAAAAGCCTATATTAAAAAACAAGAAAGAGGGCAGGCCATGGTGGCCCAGCAGGGAGAGTTCTCACCTGCCATGCCAGAGACCCTAGTTTGATTCCCAGTGCCTGCCCATGCAAAAACAAAAACAAAAACACAACAAGAAAGAACAAAAATTAAGGACTTAACTGCTTATCTGAAGGAACTAAAAACAAACAGCAAACTAACCCCAAAGCAAATAGAAGAAGAGAAATAACAAAGATTAAAGCAGAGTAAAATGAATGGGAAAACAAAAGAACAATAAAAAGAATCACTAAAACCAAAAGTTGGTTCTTTCAGAAAAATCAATAAAATTTATGGGCTTCTAGCAAGACTGATAGCGAAAAAAACAGAGAGGATGCAAGTAAAGAAAATCAGAAATGAGAAGGAGTGTGTTACCACTCTGAAGAAATAACGGAAATCATAAGAGGATACTATGGACAATATATGCTAACAAACTAGACAACTTAGATGAAATGGACAAATTCTTGGAAACACACAAACAAGCTACACTGACTTAGCATGAAATAAAAGATCACAACAAACCAATCACAAGTAAATAGATTCCATCAGTCATCAAAGATCTTCCTGCAAAGAAAAACCCAGGGAGAGATGGCGTCACAGGGAAATTTTATAAAACATTCCAAAAAGAAGTAACGTAAATCTGCTCTAAATTTTCCAAAAAATTGAGGAAAAATGAATCTACCTAATTCATATTATGAAGCTAATATTATTTTAATACCAAAAATGAATAAAGATGCTGTAAGAAAGGAAAACTACAGACCCATCTCCCTAATGGACACAGATGCTAAATTAAATTCTCAACAAATCATATCCAACAACACGTTAAAAAGTACACATCATGACCAAGCGAAGTTTATACCAAGAATGATTCAACACAAGAAAATAAATTAATATAATACAGCACATTAACAAATCAAAAAAGAAAAATCACATGATCATCTTGATGGATGTTGAAAATGTATTCAACAAAATTTGACATTCTTTTCTGATAAAACACTCCAAAAGATAGGAATCAAAGGTAACTACCCCAATAACATAAAGGGAATATAAGAAAACCTGATACTCAGCCTCATACTCAATGGACAGAGACTGAAAGCTTTCCCCCTAAGATCAGGAACAAGCAAGATTTCCCACTGTCACCACTATTATTCAACATTGTGCTAGAAGTTCTAGCTAGAGCAATCAGACAGGGCAAAGAAATAAAAGGCATCCAAATTGGAAAGGAAGAAGTAAAACTTTCATTATTGTCAGATGACATGATACTATACTTGGATGATCCTGAGAGACCAATATCAAATTTACTTGAACTAATAAACAAATTTAGCATAAATATGAAATTAATGTGCAAAAATCAGTAGTGTTTCTACACACAAACAATGCCAAACTGAAGAGTTAGTTAAGGAAAAAATTCCATTCAAAATAGTAACTAAAATAATCAAGTATCTAGGAATAAGTTAAACAGGGACATAAATGACTTGTAAACAGAAAACTACATAACATTGCTAAAAGAAATCAAAGATCTAAATAGGTGGAAAGACATTCCTTGCTAATAGTCAAGACAGCTAAATATTGTTAAGATGTGAATTTTACACAAATTGATCTAAGATTTGTCACAGTACCAATCAAAATTCCACCAACATACTTTGAAGACTTGGAAAAGCTAGTTACCAAATTGATCTGGAAGGAAAAGAGACTCCAAATAGCTAAAAGCATCCTAAAACAAGAAGAAGAAAGAGGGAGGATTAACACTCCTTGAGTTTAAAACCTATTATAAAGCCACAGTGTTCAAAACAGCATGATACTGTTACAAGGATAGAAGCATTGACCATTGGAGAAAATTGAGAGTGCAGAAATAGACCACCAAACCTATGGTCCACTGATTTTTCACAAGGCCTTCACATACTCAGAACTGGGACAAAATAGTCTTTTCAACAAATGGGCATGGAAGAACTGGATATCAATAGTGAAAAGAGTGAAAGAGGAACTTTATCTTACATCTTATAAAAAATTGTCTCAAAGTAGATCAAACACCTAAATACAAGACTTAGAACCATAAAGCTTCTAAAAGAAAATGTAGGGAAACATCTTCAAGATCTAGTAATAGGAGGTAGCTACTTAAATTTTACGCCCAAAGCACAAGCAACAAAAGAAAAAATAGATAAATGGGAATGCCTCAAAATCAAATGCTTCTGCACCTCAAAAGTCTTTGTCAAAAATGTGAAGAAGCAGCCATCTCAATGGAGAAAATATTTGGAAATCACATATCGGACAAAGGTTTTCTTTCCTGTATTTACAAAGAAATCATACAACTCAACAACAAAAGAACAAAAAACCCTATTATAAAATGGCCTAAAGATATGAATAGGCATTTTTCTGAAGATCAAATACATATTACTCAAAAGCACATGAAGAGATGCTCATTTTCATTGGCTATAAGATAAATGCAGGTCAAGACAACAATGAGATAACATCTCACACCTATAAGAACGGTGGCAATTAAACAAAAGAAAACTATAAATGTTGGAAAGGATATGCAGAAATTGGGACATTTAGGCCTTGGTTGTGGAAATTTATAATGTTGCAGCCACTAAGGAAGACTATTTGGTGGTTCCTTAGGTAACTAAGTATCGAGTAGCCTTATGATCCAACAATGGTACTACTTAGTATATGCCAGAATTGCTGAAAGCAATGACACAAACAGACATTTGCACATCTATATAGCATCATTATTCACAATCCCTGAAAGATGGAGACAAACAAAATGCCCATCAACAGATGAGGGGATTAACAAACTACGGTATATATATATGATGGAATGTTTTGCAGCAGTAAGATGGAATGACATCCTGAAACACTTGACAAGATGGATGATCCTTGAGGGCTTAATGTTAATGAAATAAGCCAGACACGAAAGGATAGCTACTGTATGATTCCACTATTATGACCATGGTAAAGGTAAAATCAGAAGCTTATTATACCAAATATGGGGGACTTAGAGATACATAGAAGGTAGAGATGGGTGAACAGTTAGCTATGAGGTTGAACTCCAATATAAGGAAAAAGAAGTGGAGGTGGTTCTCTAGGGGCTTTTAAGTTATACTACCATATTGAAGATGAACAAGATTGAAAGGGGTTGTATACAGCTACATGTCCCACTGATTAACACTAAAAATATAAAGAAGTTCTTGCAAGAACTACTTCAAAGGTATGATTCATGTACAAAGAGTGTTTAAGCCCAGGGTACAAGGGGAATACTGCTATTGCATGCTATGGGCTATTTTAACAGGAAAACATCCAGCAGTACCACAGCAACAGCAGAGGTAAATAATGGGGGGAGGTACAAAAGTTAAAAGGAAGTTTAGATTTCCTATTTGGCAAAGTTGTGGTTGTTTCTTTTCTTTCTCTTGAGAACAATGAAATTATCTAAAATTGAGAGTGTTGCTGGAGTGTGAACTTTGAGCACTACACGTGATCCCTGATGAATGCAGGTGGCTGAAGAATGCATTGACTGAGAAGTAGGTTGGTGAATAAAGGTGCATACTTATGAACGAATGTGCTGTTACAACAAAGGAATGGAAGTCATGAGGAAAACAACAATGTAAATGAACATATGGGCCCTTTGGTGATGCAAAATAAGTCAGAAACAAAAACACAACAATGGTATGGTCTCCTTTAGAAAATGCTTAAAAGAAAATGGGGGATTCTAAGTTTACAGCAGAAACATTTAGTCTGGAGTGGGCATTATTATTTCTGGATTTCAATACACTGATTATCTATCTATCTATCTATCTATCTATCTATCTATCTATCTATCTATCTATCTATCTATCTATCTATCCATCCATCCATCTATCTATCTATCTATCTATCTATCTATCTATCTATCTATCTATCTATCTATCTATCTGTCTGTGTGTCTGTCTGTCTAGCTATCTATCCATCTATCTACCTATCCATCTATCTATAAACAGATATTTAGAGATAAGAATGAAGCTGATCAGGTTGGGGTTAAAGTAATTCATAGCACAGTGGTAAGGAAGACAATGTTTACATTTTAGAACCACACATACTCTTTGAGACCAAAGGCAGAAGGTTTTATTTGTTCTGGAACTGAAATTTTCTGTAGCACACAATCTAACTCAACCTGTTTGTATAGCTCATTTGAACAGCTGAAACCCAGGGAGCCCAGAATAAGAAAGAGATTCTTTAATCTTATATAGCCCAATGTTATGCCTGGATACATCTTAGAGCATATTAAGCAGATAATCAAAAACGTTGGCAAAGTCTCTTGAAGGATGGGAGTAAAAATATGGCACAATTAAACTTTACCATCTGGAAATCCCATGATATTGTGTCAAACTGTAGGGACTCCCGAATCAATAGGCCACACCCTGGCTCTTTAGTATTACCCCTGTGAAGCTTAGCTTAGCCTACCTTAATGGTTACTTCTGGATGAGCTCTTTTGGGCTCAGGTGTGGCCAAACTAGCTCTAAGCCCAACTCTGCAAATGAAATCATTCCCCTCACCACTACATAGGGCATGACAACAAGGGATGAAATTTACCCTAGTGATGTGGGAGGTATTTCCCAGGAATGAATCCAGCCCTGGCACCATGGGATCATCAATTCCATACTGATGAAAAGAGGGGAAAAGAAGTGTAACTAATAAAGTATCAATGGCAGAGAGAGTTCAAATAAAGTCGAGAAGCCGCTCAGGAGTTTGCTCTTACACAAACTTCAGTTACACGTTGACATCATAACATGTCAAACCACAATCAGGATCATTCCAGCCAATCCTAAAGAACACCTAGAGCAATATATAAGATTCCATAAGGGTCCATACACTAGTGTAATTTTCTAGAAACCTACACGCTTCAGATGGGTCCCTGGGGCCAGATAAGTCATGAAACCTAAAGGGCCAAGCTTCTCCAGAATATCAGATACTTCCATCCCCCTACCCCATATTAGTGACGGTCCTTTCCAACATGAACAATTTAGAATTGCCGTAGCCCACACAACTCTAAAGAGATGGATAAAAAGATTAAAGGTGATGGTATGTTTATACACAGAAGATAGGAGTTAACAAATGAATTTGGTTGTTGAATCATTAAACTGATATCTCTTTCAGTCTCCAGTATCATAGAGCAGCTAGAAGTAAAACCTAATATTGTGGAATTGTAACTCATGTCAAACTATGAAATATGTTCACAACTAATTGTAATGACGTGCATTGAATTTCTTTTTTGTATATATGTTATTTTTCACAAAAGAAAAAAGAAAAAACATGCACTATGATGATGAAACATTTAGTCATCTAGCTTTCTGTATTCTGGGGCACCTAGAAGGAAAAATCTGAGAGGATCATATGGCAGCTCATGACAAACACTGGGATCTGTCCTGTAACTATGTGTTAAGAACAGTGCTTTGAAAACTACTGGTTTTTTCTTTCTTTGCTTTGTGTATATATAATACTATACAATAAAAAAGTTTTAAAAAGTATATTCATGTATAATTTTTAAAATAAATATGTTGCAACAGTTTTAAAATTCAGTGAAACACAATTTTCAATACCTTCTTTGCAGTTCTCTTCATCAAGTAACACAGTTTAACATATCATTCAATTAGAAGCTTGTAAAACTAGAATTTTTCTTATTTTATAAACTCAGTGAAATAATGCTTCATAACGTCTATGTACTTCTCTTGAGTGAAACACTTAACAACATTAAACTGGAGTCTGTAAAAATAGTTGGTTAATTATTTTGAAAACTGAGTTAAAAACATATTCCTTTGAATTTGAAGTTTTTGAAACATGTATGCTTACTTGTCCAAAGTGAATGAAATACAGGTTTCATAACTTTCTATGCCCTATTCTTTAGTCAATAACACATCTTCAACAGAACATTCACTAGAAATCTCTAAAACGGGTATGCTACCTCACCTGTCAATCTGATGCCCTGTATATTAACTTTTATGCCCTTCTCTTGAGTCAGTATATACTTTAAAGAGAATATTTGCCCAGAAGTCTGATAAAACAGGATGTTACTCATTTTTCAAAAGAGCGTTAAATACATGTTCACTACTTCCTGTGCATGTATTTGGAGCCCTTAGCACACTTTTAGTAGAGCAATCGCTAAGAGTTCTCTAAAATTGGTATGATACCTACTTTTGGATATTGAGTGAAATATTTAAGGATACATTCAATGTACATCTCTGGAGTCACTAATTCATTTTTTTCCCATTTTCCCTTTTTTTTTCAGGTTCCCAACTAATTCATTTTTTTAAATTTTAACATTTGCTCCCCCTATTATTCATCTTTATTCCGTATGTTTTACTCGTCTATTGATAGGGTAATAAAAGGAGCATCAGACAAAAGTTTTCACAATCACACAGTCACATTGTGAAACGTATATCATTATACAATCATTTTCAAGAAACAAGGCTACTGAAACACAGATCCACATTTTCAGGCAGTTTCCTCCAGCCTCTCCACTACATCTTGACTAACATGGTGATATATATTTAATGCATAAGAACAACCTCCAAGATAATCTCCATTTGGCATCTCTCAGCCATTGACACTTTATTTGTTTAATTTCACTTTTCCACCTTTTGATCGAGAAGGTTTTCTCAATCCCTTGATGCTGAGTCTCAGCTCATTCCAGGATTTCTGTCCCACATTGCCAGGAAGGTCCATACCTCTGGGAGTCATGTCCCATGTAGACGGGGGAGGGTGGTGAGTAGGCTTGACCTATTCTTTGTGAGTTTAAGTTTAATATAAACAACCCCCAAGTTTGGGGGCTCAGCCTATAGCTTTGATTTTCCCAACTAATTCACTTTTAACTGAACATTCACTTAGGCCTCTAAAACTGGTGTTTTGCTTACTTTTCAAAACTCTGTAGAAAACGAATATCATAACCTTCTGTGCACCACTCTTGATCTAGTAACACACTTTTAACAGATTATTCATCTATAAGTCTGTGAAATAGCAATTTGCTTAGTTTTGAAAACTGAATCAACTACGAGTTTCTTTTCCTTCTATGCATTTCTCTAGAGCCAGCGTCGCATTTTATAAGTACATTTGTATGAGTTAGTCAGAAAGGACAAATATTGTTTGGCTTCATTAATATGAACTAACATTAATAAGTCAACTTTAAGAATTGAAGTTAAGAACACAGATCATCAAGAGATGGAAATATGGTAGACATTGAGCAACTGGTGTTAAAGGAATACAGATTGTGCAACAGAACTGACTGTAAAAATTCAGAAATGGATAGCACAATAATACCTGATAGTAGCAAGGTAATATAATTACACTGCATGAAGCTGACTGTGAGTATGATTAAGGGAGAAGGGCTGGGGACATGTATGAAACCAGAAGGAAAAAGGGACGATAAAGTCCGAGACCGTATAATTTTGGTATGTTGAATAGACAATGAAGGTGATTAAATGTATGCACATTTAAGAGAATGATCACCTAGAATTCAATGAAACTAGCATGGTAATTACTTTTGAAAACTGAAAAAAATACTGGTTTCATTAATGTTTTTGTTTGCTAGCTGCCAGAGTGCAATATACCAGAAATAGAATGGGTTTTAAAAAGGAGAATTTAATAAATGGCAAATTTACAGTTCTAAGACCGAGAGAATATCCCAATTAAAACAAGTCTATAGAAAGGCATCCAGGGGAAGATACCTTGGATCAAGAAGGCCAATGAAGTTCGGGTTCCTCTCTCAAGAGGAAGGGCACGTGGTGAACACGGTCAGGGTTTCTCTCTTGTTTGGAAGGGCAGCTTCTTCTCCTGGCTTTCTGTTTCATGAAGCTCCCCAAGAGGTGTTTTCCTTCTTTATCTCCAAGGTCTTTGGCTGGTGGATTCTACTTCATGGTTTTACAGCATTCTCTGCTCTCTGAATCTCTCATTCTCCCAAATATTTCCTCTTTTACAGGACTCCAGTAACTAGTCAAGACTCACCCAAATGGGTGGAGACAGGCTTCCAGCTAATCCAGTTTAACAACCACAATTGATTAAATCACATCTCCAGAGCGATGATCTAATTACAGTTTCAAGCATTCAATACTGAATAGGGTTTAGAAGAAACAGCTGCCTTTACAAAATGGGATTAGTATAAAACATGGCTTTTCTAGAGTACATACATCATTTCAAACCAGCACAATTACCTTCATGTATTTCTCTTTTGCCACTTAATAACTACTTTTTATTTTTTGCCATGAGCAGGCTCCAAGAAATGAATCTGGATCTCTGGGATGGCAAGTGTGAACTCTTCCACTGAGCCATCCTTTCCCGCCCACTTTTAATTGTGCATTTAATTGTGCATTTAACTAGCTGTCTCTCAAACAGGTATGTTACTTTCTCTGCAAATGTGAGTGAAATACAAGTTTCATAGTATTTT
Organism: Myrmecophaga tridactyla; assembly: GCA_004026745.1. Lineage (NCBI taxonomy): Eukaryota > Metazoa > Chordata > Mammalia > Pilosa > Myrmecophagidae > Myrmecophaga > Myrmecophaga tridactyla. The sequence goes on from PVIY010004372.1 coordinate 33,089, forward strand.
ATGCTCTTGCAGTTATTCAATAACTACCTTTCTACAGCATATCACATAGAATTCTGCAAAAATAGCATGTTGCTCAGTGTTGAAATCTAGGTCAATACATATTGTTTTAACTTCGATGCACTTCTCTTGAGCTAGAAATATACATTAAATAGAACATTAAACTAGAAGTCTCTGAAACTGGTATGCCATACTTTAAAAACTGAATCTTATACAGGTTTCATGATAGTTTATGCACTTCTCTTTAGCCAGTATCACTCTTTTTAAAGTACAGTCACCTAGAAGGCTGGACAACTAGCATATTGCCTAGTTTTGAAAACTGAGCAAAAATACATACTGCTTTACATTTTATGTACTGGTCTTGAGTCTGAAAGCTACTTTTAACAGTACATCTAACTGGAAGTCTAAGAAGCTGCTATGTTACTTATTTTGAATACTGAATAAAATGTATATTTCATTGGCTTGCATGCACTTCTTTTGAGACATTGACATATTAGTAAACAGTCAACTAGAAGTCTCAGAAACAGGTATGTTCCTTGTCAATTCTGAGTGAAATAGATGTTTCATAACTTTCTATACATTTCAATTGAGCAAGAGGCACACTTTTAAGAGACCATTCAACTGCATGTCCCTGAAACTGTTATGTTACTTACTTTTTAAAACTTAATAGTTAACAGGTTTTAAAATCTTCTATACACTATTCATGACACAGAAACACATTTTTAACTGTATTCACCTAGAAGTCATGAAGCTAGGTTGCTTAAACTTGAGAAATGAGAGAAACATGGGTGTCATTAAGGTCTATCCACTTCTCTTCATCCAGTTACCACCCTTTGGACAGGATATTCACTTAGAAGTCTGCCAAACAAACATGTTCCTTAGTTTTCAAAACGGAGAGAAATACATAAAAGTGCCTTTTATGCTCTTCTTGATCCAGTAACATACTTTTAACAGTATATTAAACTAGAAATATACAAACATTTTATAGTACATAATTTTCAAAACTGATAAAATACACGTTTCAATAACTGCTATGTGTTTCAAACAGGATGTTCACCTAGATGTCTTCAAATTAGTATTTCACTACTTTTCAAAACTGAGTGCAATACATGTTTGTTTACCTGCTATACACGTCTCTTGAGCCAGTTAACACAGTTTTAACAGGATGTTTAACTGGATGTCCCTGCAAGTGTTGTTACTTTCTTTTCAAAACTGAAAGACATAAGTGTTTCATAAACTTCTATTCACTTCTTTTTTCACACTAACAACCTTTTAGTGAAATACCAATATAGAAGTTTATGAAAAGAACATGTTGCTTAGTTTTGTAAACTGAAGAAAACACACATTTCTTCACATTCTATAACCTGCTCTTGACTTAAATATATACATTTAACAGAACATGCAACTAAAAGTCTGTGAAACCAGTAGGTTACACATGTTCAAATCTGAGTGAAATAAAGGTTTCATTTGCATCTATGCCCTTCTCTTGATCTTGTAACACACTGTAAACAGAAAATTCACCTAGAAGTCTCTGAAACCGATGTGTTACTTACTTGTCAAGCATCAGTGAAATATAGACTTCATAACCTTCAGTATGAAGGTTTCTGGTCTTGAGCCAGAAAAACACTTTAGACAGGATATTCAGGAGAATTCTCTAAAAGAGGTATGTTACCGTCTTCTCAAACTGAGTTAAAAAACAAATTTCATAATCTTTTATGAATGTCTCTTGAGCCAGGAACACACTTTTATGAGAACACTCGAGGTGTCTAACTCATTTGAACAGTAGATGGCAGAGAAAGTAGCATGCTTGTTTTGATGATTGAGAAAAATATGAGTTTCTTTGTCTTCTATTTACTTCCCCTGATCTAGTCACACCTTCTTAAGAGAATATTCACCTAGAAGTCTGTGAAACTACCATGCTTCTTAGCTTTCAAAATAGTGTGAAATGTGTTTCATTGTTTTCTGTGCACTTTTTCTGAGCAAGTAACCTATATTTTACAGCATGCTTAATTAGAAATATGTAAATTTATAATGTTACATAGTTTTTAAGTGGCTGAAATACAAGTTTCATAGTCTTCTGTGCATTTTTCTTGTCAATTACACATTTTTAACAACACTAAACATGCTTTGAAACTTATTGTTTTTTGGTATATATGTTATTTTTTCACAGAAAAGAAAAAAAACTGATTGTGGTCATGAGAAAATATTTACGCTTTCTACCCTCCAGAAGGAGTAGCTAGAAGGAAAAATTTGAGAGGGTCATAAGGTAGTACATGACAAACTCTGGGATCTGTCCTAGAACTACTTGTTGAAGAGTGTTTTGAAAACTATTGTTTTTTTAATTTTGTATATATATGTTATACTATACAATAAAAAAAAAAAGAAAAAAAAACAGCCACAGGGAAAATGACATACTACAATTAATGAAGTGAAGTCAAATTGACAGTTGATTTTTAAAAATCAATAAATCAACAACAGACGTCACAAGATAGTGAAATCATATTGTCAACATGCTGAAAGAAAATAATTTTTCACTTAAAGTTTTATTCCCAGCAAAAAAAAATTATATCATAATAAAGTTGAATAGAGATGCTGAAATCATAAAAAAAGAAAAAAAAAACTAAATTTTGGAAATTTTAAAAGATGTACTGCAGGAAGTCGTAAAATGATCCAGATAAAAAGTTATAGGAAGAAATGAAGACAAAAAAAATCAACAAAAATATAAGGGGGATTTTTTTTTAATTATATTGAATTTTAAATTTTGATATGTTAGCAAATAAATTGTGATGTGGGTAACAAAAAAAGTAGATCGTGCTATTAACAATTTGATATCATAAAAAAGTTTTGATTGCTTAATTACTGTTTCAAGATGACTACATAGAATGAATGAAGCATGTATATCACTTAGTTTTCCAAACTAAAGGGCATATCTTATTTAGAGATGTTGAAACATAGTCTGTTAAAAGCTTGGCACTGTCTCAGTTTAAGTGCATAGAAGTGAATGAAACCATGTATTTCCTGAGTTTTCAAAACTACACAATATCCTTGTTGCAGATTTCTAGGTGAAAGTTCTGTTAAAAGTGTGTTAGTGTGTTCGGTTCCCAATACCTGCCATACCAAAAAAAAGTGTGTTAGTGGGTCAAGATGAATGCATAGAAGTGAATTGAATATGCATTTCATTCTTCATTCAAAATACAGCATTATCACTGTTTCACACACTTCTAGGTGAATATTCCTCAAAAAGGTGTTACTTTCTCAGGATAAGTACATGGAAGAATGAACATGTATTTCACTCTGTTCTCAAAACTAAACATCCTACCACTTTCACAGACATCTAGGCCAATGTGTTTTTAAAAGTGTTTTACTGCCTCAGAGTAACACCAGTAAGTGAATGAAACATGTTTCACTTAGTTTTTAAATCTAAGTACTATACTAGTTTTACAGATGTCTAGGGGAATTTTCTATTTAAAATGTATTACTGGATCAAGATAATTGCATAGAATGATAAGCAGGTAAAGAGTTAGCCAGTTGGTACTTGCCATGACTCCTGAGGCACCTAACTCCTCTGATGCCCACCCTGACCTAATTTCAGCAGCTTGCGTGGAAGCCATTGTGTATCAAGTGGGGGTTGCTCCCAGCCCGTGATGATGGAACAGGTGCTCCTTGCATGGGATGGTGGAGGAGACAGCATTTCCCGGCGAGAGCTGCTGAACTGCAGTACCCAGTGAGTTGGCTATAGGAAGCATTTGGCCAGGCAACTCTCCCCAGTGCACAAAGGCCTGGACAATTGCAGTGGATGACCAGGCCTGCCTACAGGCTCCCCTTTGGTGCACAGTCTGGGATTCCCAGATAGGATTCCCCAGCCAACTTCTGGGGAAGTCTGGAGTGGAGGGAAGACATTTTCTTTCAATCTTCCTCTCTGTACATGCTGCCATTTGACCCGAGTAGGAATCACTGCTGATCCAACCCAAACTTTTCACCCCACCCTGATCCTCTCACTGCTCACCTCTCCAAGAATCACTGAAGACCATCTATAATCACCTCTCTCCCTCCCCAAGGAGCACAGTCCTAGTCATTCTCTCCTCATGTCCTTTCTTGTCCCAAGGAGCAAGGGTGAGTTCAATCCACCCAAATCTGAAATCTTCCCAGAAGACCAAAATTAATTTTTATAAAGTCTCTATAACATCTTATAGTCAACAGTGACTACAATCTAAACGTTCTTAAATTCTCCACAACTTTCCACTTCCATTCAAGACACATAGTCAGGAATGACTATGAAATTTCCTTTCTCAAACCTTCTGCAACTTTCCGTATCCATTCAGGACTTGTTGTCAGTAACCACATCAAAATTCACTTTCTTAATCTTCTGCTACTTAATATATCCACTCAAGACTTGTAGTCAATAATAACTACACAATTTCATTTCTTAAACTTTTCTGTGATTTCCTATATCCATTCAGTTAATAACGGTTACGAAAAACAAAATACATTACATTAGGAAAACAGTTTGCAAAGTTAATTTACTGCAAAGCAGTACTTTGAGACAGTATGAGTACAGTGAGGTCTGCTGCTAAGGTACATTTAACAATAAAGGGATTATTTTGAAACCGTTGACTAGTGCTGAGTTGGGTGGGAATCATGTTTTTAAGTCTCTGCCATTCAACACTAATAAGTATTGAGAGTTAGGTTGAAGAGGGATACAAAAGTCTATTTTTAAGATTTAGGACAGAAAATGTGCAAGAAGTAAGGGGTTATTAGCAGACTAGCTCTGGGATGTTTTCATGTCATTGAAAGACGATTTTTGCTTAAGGATCATATCTTGGATGCCAAGAGGCTTGAATCTGCTAGGACACTCAGGGAAAAGAAGGGTGTAAACACTAGTTGTGTTTATGAATCTTAAGGTGGGCCTTAGGGAGTGAAAAAGCTCTCCCTACAAGGATGTGGGGCATTCAAAGACAAACAGAAGTTTTGGGGGCATTAGAATGTTCTTCAGCCTAAAATGAGAGGGGTAGTGAAAATGTTAGTTTTGGCTTTACTGTCAACTCCCATAACTAGGCAATTCCTAGCGCAGGGAAACCCAGAATAGCAGATTAGGACAAACTAGTTCCATTGCTAATTAAGATATTAATGAACTTGTCACATTGAGCGTCACATGACTCTCTATAAAGTTGCTTAGATGTGAAGCTAACAGAGCCATATGCAGCTTCTGGCACACTCAGTCTTCTTCACTTTCCATAAATAGGGCTCAAATGCTGTTCTTTTCTCCCTTCTGGAGACAGTGGGTCCCTAAGTCTGAAGCTTATGTTGGTGGCAAGGCCTCTGTAGGGCCAAAGGTTGACGGTTGGCTTGAGGATTCTGACACCCACATTGCAAGTGGCCTCCTGACTCACAGTTGATACATGGATCTTCTGGCTTGAAACCGTGATTGGATTATCTCAAAAGGACAGTGTTCTATTGACAGTGCCTGGAATAAGCTGAGCCTGTCCTGTATTTTAGTTTGTTTTTTTTCCCCTTACCACTCTTTGCCAAGTCCTCCTCCTCAGCCATGTGTTGATTATTAAAGACAGAAAAGGCAGTTCCTTATAAGTCATTAGTGGGAGTTTGCATACCTATTGATAACTTTTGTGGCTTTTCTCAAACGTCAGGGCAGTCTGGTGAAATGGGTGCTCAGCATAATATGGCTTTTCTGTGAATCTGGGTTTACAATAGTATCCATTTTTAGGACATCCACTGACCTCCCCTGGAATAGTGACATGTTTTTCTCTTTCTCCTGAGTGATTTCCTTTAACTTATTAGAATTAACTAGCTTAGTGGTACATTTTCTCATGCTTTTTAGCAATTATTTTCTCTTTTAAGGGAAATTGAGATATGAGCATAACACAAGTGACAATCTGTTTTAGGTCTTTGTTTTGATAGAGAAGTAGAAATGTCTGGGTATGGGAAATTACTTTCCCTGCCTTTTACAGACTTGAGAATGTTTTTGTAGTTGAGAGTCCCATTTCCTCATATTTTTAGTTTACATTGACTGTTGGCATTTCCCATTTCCTCTAGAAAAGGAAAAAAGAGAAACTTTGTTCTCTAAGTGTCCTGTCTTTTGAGGCATAAAACAAAAGCATGATTTAGAAGAGAAGTTTTATATTCAGACAAAAATGGGTTTTAATTGAGACTGAATGAAGATTTTTAGGGAGAGATTTTAAAAGAGGATAGTTTTAAATGAAAATTTTCCATACAAAAGAGTCAGGCAGAAGAAATTTTTGAAATACTTTCTGAGCATAAGTAATTTACAAGAGCCCTTCATGGGTTTGTCTTGATATAAAACCATAAAAGTTATATGTGAGGACTTTATTTCCACTTTTCTTCCTTCTTTAAGAGAGTTTAAGTTGTAAGATAGGGTTATGATTGATTGTTCTAATTGTGGGTTAACATTGGCCATCCTCCAGGTGATATTGTGGCCAGGAAGCGCATTTAGGAAAATACTGGAGACATCATCCATTTTTAAAAAAGATTAAAAAGCAGATTTCCATACCAACGCTCAGCATCCCAGGTCATCAGCTTACCATTCTGAGAAAGGATTTCTTGGATGCATGGAAGTAAGCCCTTTTCCCAGGCACCCCTTGGGCTCTTGAAGACTCAGAAGATGGATTATCTAGTATCCTCACAAAGATGCTGAACCTCCCCACTCACATTCCTGTGTGTCTGTTTTCTTACTGCTTAGAATAATTTCTAAGAGAATAATTTCCACAAACAAAGAAATTTAGGGATGATTATCCAGGTGATATCCCTGGGTTTTGCCACGATTGAGCTAAAAGAAAAGAGCACGTGGCCAGGAAATCAGGCTCCTTATGAGAACACGTCTTAGTATGCTTTTCAGATAATTAGAGGTGTCTAAGTGTGCACATACTGTAAACAGGCCAGTAGTGAGGCTTCTTACTGCACAGATCTTAAAAAGGGAAAACAAATATACCTCCAACAGACTATTTTCTCCAGTCAATAGTTTCTCCCTGCATGGGTGACAGCTACAAGAAGCTAAAAGAAAAACATGCTGATAGATGAGACATAGTAGCAGATGAATCGATGTAAACATCTTGTGAGAAAGATAGCCAGGGCTTCCATTCACCCTGCAAACCTCATCTCTGACTTTCAGGGGGAGATATTCCCATTGGAAAGTGCACAATTCCCACTGGCATAAGACAGAGGTGACTTCATAGAATGTTAAAGACAAAACTGAACATTGTATTATAAAAGATGAAATTCCTCAGAAGGCATAAAATCCAGAAAAGAGGTAGTAGATTCTCATGGAAGCAGGTGAGAGGATCTCTGTGGAGAAGGTGGAAAGAAAAATAGCTTCAGCAAGAAGACGTGTCTGGGTCCTCAGAGAGGAAGAAAAGAGTGTGGTGGAAGTTTTGGAAAGCCAAGCTGGAGAGAAAGAGAGAAAGAAAGAGAAAGGGACTTGATTTGGCTTCTGTTGGACTCCTGCATGAGAAGGGGAGAAGCCCCCAGTCAGGTCCCAAAGGGTGGTATAGCTCACTGCCATGATCCTCCTTGGATCTGAATGGTGTGGAGATGGGCTTTTGTTTACCCTGCAAACGTCATTTATAGCTTTCAGGGTGAGACACGTGGTATAGATCACTGGCATTTCCAAGGATGGAACTGATGGCCCAGGATGATCCTAGTTTATGTTTTGGGAGATTTTTGAGAGCCTCAATTTCTAGAGAAAGCAGTCAAAATCAGGATATATAGAGACTAGCAGTGAAATTAGTGAGAAGTAAATGTGACAGAAAATGTCCAAGCCCACTGGTACTAACAAACCCAGAGGGTCAGAGAGAAATTTGTCCTGGCTGGCTAGCCAAAATATGTTGCTGGATTTCAGCTTCCAGATTCATGGTCATGCGTAAGAAAGAATTGAAAAGTGCAGCACAGCATAGAATAAGTAAGCAGAGAATGTACTAAATACACAAATAAAAGTACATAAGGACACGCTCAAAAAGCGAAGTGAGGGAGGCCAGAAGCCTATAATCAGTTTGAAAAATAATATAATTGTTTTGCAAACATTTAATTGAATATTGTGTTAAAAATGTGTTGCTAGCTAAAGATAAGTGACAAAAGTAAAAAATTATTAATTTGACTCAATTTTCAAAATACGTAACACACTAATTTCAAAGATTTCCAGTTGCCTGTTTTGTAAAAAACGTATTTCTGGCTCCAGAGAATTGCATAGACGGTAAAGAAAAGTTCATTTCACTCAATATTCAAAGTAAAGTAGCTACTAGCTTCACAGACTTTTACTTGAATGTACAGTTAAAAATGTGTTTCTAGCGCAAGAGAAGGGCATAGATGGCAATAAAACATTACAAATATAATGTCATAAGTGTGATTGGCTCAAGAGAAGAAACCTGGATTTCACTCAGTTCTGACAAGTAAATATGAAAATAGATTTGAGACTTCTAGTGGAGTGTCTGTTAACAGTGTGCTACTGTTTTAAGAGAAGTGCATAGAAGGTAATGAACCATGTATTTCATAAACTATCAAAGAAAGTATCTTACCATTATCAGAGACTTCCAGTTGGATGTTCTCTTAAAAAGTTAGTTACTGGCTCAAGACGGGTGCTTAGAAATCAATGAAATATATATTTGATTCAGTTTCCAAAATAGGGAAGATACTATTTTCTCAGACTTCCAGTTGAATATTCCGATGAAAGTTTGTTTGTGGCTCAAGAGAAGTGTAGAAGGCAATGAAAGATGTATGTCACTCAGTCTGAAAAATAATCAGCATGTTAATTTCTGAAACTTTTAGGTGAATATACTGTTAAAAGTGTGGTACTGGATTGAGAGAAGCGCACAGAATTCTAAGAAACCTGTATCTCACTGCAATTTAAAAGTAAATGGCATACCGTTTTTAGAGACATTTAGTTGATTGTTCTGTTAAAACTATGTTACTGGCTCAAGAATATTGCATAGAAGGTAAAGATAGATGTATTTCACTCAGTTTTGAAACGTATACAAAATTTAATTCCAAGACTTCTAAGAAAATGTGCAAGGTGTGCTACTGGTTCAAGGGAACTGCATAGAGGTAATGTAACATTTATTTCAATCCATTTTCAAAACTAAGCAACATGAGAGTTTTGCAGACTTTTAGGTGAATATTCTCTTACAAGGGTATTACTGGACCAAGATAAGTGAATAGACGGTAATGAACGCCATATTCCTCTCATTTCTCAAAATTGAAATATGATTGTAAACAAAATTTCAAAATAAGTTTCATACTAATTGTGACAGTTTGAAAGAATCGTGTACCCCAGGAAAGCCATATTTAAATGCTGATACAATCTTGTGTGAGCAACTGTTTCTTTTAATCCTGATTCAATATTATATGCAGAAGTTTCTGATTAGATTATCTCCATGGAAATGTGACTCACCCAATTGTAGGTGTGACCTTTGATTAAGTGGAAATGTGAACCCACGTATTCCAGGTGGGTCTTTATTAGTTTACTGGAATCTTTTAAAAGAGAAAATACTTTGGAGAAATTTCAGAAATTACAGAGCTGATGGAAAAATAGAAGCCTCAGAGCTGATAGAGAGACCTGATATAAATGCTTGTAGAACAATTGCTTCTATGAACAATGACACAGGTGTTTGTAGAGGCTTGGATCCCAGCAGACATCACCGTGATATATTAAGTAAGTCATAACTTAGAGAGAAACAAGGGAAGACAAGAGATGAAAACCAGTCCTGGAGAAGCAAATGAGGAACCAACAAAGGAACAGAAACTGAAAGCATCAGAGCACAGGAGGAAGGTAAAAACAAGTGCCAGTCATATGACTTCCCAACTGACACAGGCATTTCAAACCAATTAGCCTTTCTTGAGTGAAGATTACTTTTTGTTGGTGCCTGAATTTTGGACACTTTCACTTCCTTAGAAGTGTAACCTTGTAACATTAAATTCCCCTTGATAAAACCATTCCAGTTCTGGCATATCTCAATCCAGCAGTTTGCAAACTAACACATTAACTTCGCAGGTAAACTTGTATTTTTCTCACTTCTCAAAAGTAAATAACCAACTTTGCTGATATCTAGGCGAATATACTGTTAAAAGTGTTTTACTGTCTCAAGAGAAGTGCATAGAAGATTATGCAATCTGATTTTCACTCCTTTTTATAACTTAAGTATTTATATCTCTTGAAAAGACTTCTATTAAATATTCTGTTTAATGTGTGTTACTGGTTTAAGAGAAGTGTGGAGAAGTTTATGAAGCTTGCATTTCACTCTGTTTTCATAATATATAACACAATAGTCTTGCAGCCTCCCAGTTGAATATTTTGATAAAAGTGTGCTTCTACCTAAACAGAAGTGCATAGAAAGTAATAAAAAAGTGTATTTCACTAAATATTCCAAAGAAAGTAACACACTTGAATTGCAAACTTTCAGTAGAATTTTCTCTCAAACATGTGTTACTGGCTTAAGATAAGTGCATAGAAGCCAATGGAACATTGTAGCACTCAGTTTCCAAACTAAACAAAGAGAGGTGCATAGTTGGAAAGAAACATATTTCACACTGGCTTCAAAACGAAACAGGATAGTTTCACAAACTTCTAGATTAATATTCTGTTAAAAGGGTGTTACTGGCTCAGTAGAAGTGCATAGAAGGTTATGAAATGTCTATTACATTCAGTCTTGAAAAGTAAGTAAGATCCTAGTATTGCAGCCTTCCAGTTTAATGCTTTCTTAAAAGTTCATTTTTTTCCTCAAGAGAAGTGCATAGAAAGTAATGAAAAGTGTATTTCACACAATATTCCAAAGAATTCAGCACACTAGAATCACAAATATTTAGTAGAATATTTTCTTAAAATTGCATTACTGGCTCAAGCAAATTGTATAGAAGGCAATGAAACGTAACACTCAGTTTTCAAAATAAAACAGTATCCTATGTTCACATGATTTTATGCAAATATATTGTTAAATGTATATTATTAGTTCAAGGGAATTGACTAGGTTATGAAACCTGTATTTCAATAAGTTTTGACAAGTAAGTTACATACTATTGCAGAGATGTATTGTTGAATGATCTGTTAAATGTATGTTACTGGCTCAAGTGAAGTGCATATAGAAGTAAATGAAATTAGTATTTGACTTAATTTTCAAAACAATACTTAGTTTTGCACACTGACAGTTTAATATTCTGTTAAATATGAGTTTCTGGCTCAAAATAAAGGCATAGAAATTATAGTAAGTTTACATCACTCACTATTCAAAAGAAAGTAACATTCTAGTTTTGCATACTTCTAGTTTAATGTTCTCTTAACAGCTTGCCCTTGACTCAGGAGAACTGCATAGAAGGCAATGAAACTGATCACTCAGTTTTCAAAACTAAGTAATAGTTTATTTTCCCAGACTTCCAGTTGAACATTCTGTTAAAAGTGTATTTTATGATCAAGAAAATGCATAGAAGGTAATGGAACATGTAGTTCTTTCAGTTTTCAAAATAAGCAATATGCTATTTTCACAACTTCCAGGAGAATATACTGCTATGTTATAATTTGCTAGCTGCTGGAATGCAACACACAGAGACAGATTGGCTTTTAATAAAAGGGAATTTATTTTGTTAGTTCTTCAGAGAAAAGGCAGCTAAATTTCCACTCAGGTTCTTTCTTATGTTAGAAGGCACAGGATGGTCTCTGCTGGCCTTCTCTCCAGGTCCCTGGGTTCCAACAACTTTCCCTCGGGTGACTTCTTTCTGCATCTTCAAAGGCCTGGGCGGAGCTGCAGGTGCTGAGATGAGGTATGCCAAGGTGCTTAGGCTGTGCTTTGTTGAGGTCTCTCATTTAAGCACCAGCCAATTAAGTCAAACAACCTTCGTTGCAGCAGGCAGTCCTCCTAGCCAACTGCAGATGTAAATCAGCAACAGATGAGGTTCACGTACCATTGGCTCATGTCCGTAATAACAAAACTAGGTACGCTCACTTTGCCAAGTTGACAACTGAATTTAACTACAACATGCTAAAATTGTGCTACTGGCTCAAAGGAATGTCATAGAAGATTATGCCATTGGTATTTCGCTCAGTTTTGAAAAGTAAACAACATAAATCTTCAGACCCATCTAGTTTATTGTGCTATGTTACTAGCTCAAGAGAAGTGCATAGGAGGTAAAGACATATGCATTTCACTCAAGTTTTGAAAAGTAAACAAATCCAAGTTTCAAGGATTCTAGGCAAGTGTTCTGTTTAATGTGTGTTATTGACTCAAGAGAAATGCACAAAAGGGTAAGAAACCTATATTTCAGTCACTATTGACAACTATGTAACATTTTAATTTACAAATTTCTAATTAAATGTACTGTAAAATAAGTGTTATTGGCTCAAAAGAAGTGCAAAGAAGCACTTTTCACGCCATTTTGAAAACTAAGCAACATGGTAGTTTCAGAAATTTCTAGGTGAATATTCTCTGAAGAGGGTTTGGCTAGATTTGTCTATTTACCTACTATTTAAGGAGTAAGTAGAAGATAATGAAACCTATATTTCTCTCATTTCTCAAACGTAAGCATCTTACTGTCACTGACATCTACTGTTCAAATGAGTTACTAGCACAACAGAAGTACATAGACAGTTATGAAACCTGTTTTTCAATCAGCTTTAAAAAATAGAAAACAAATCAGTTTCAGAGACACCTCACTGAGTGTTCTCACAAAAATGTGTTTCTGGCTCAAGAAACTTGTGTAGAAGATTATGAAAAATGTTTCTCACTCGGTTGTGAGAAGATAGTAACATACATCTTTCAGAAACTTCTACTGAATATTCTGTCTAAAGAGTGTTTCTGGCTCAAGACTGGTCTACTGAAGGTTATGAAGTATATATGTCACTGATGCTTGACAAGTAAATAACACACCAGTTTCAGAGAATTTTAGTTGAATTTTCTGTTTACAGTGTGTTACAGTCTCAAGAGAAGGGCTTAGATGCAAACGAAATCTTTATTTCACTCATTTGAAAATATGTAACCTACTGATTTGACAGACTTTTATTTGCATGTTCCGTTAAATGTTAACTTTTAGCTCGAGAACAGTTTATCGAAGGTAAAGAAATGCATGTTTACTTCAGTTTACAAAACTAAGCATCATGTTCTTTTTTCAAGCTTCTATAGTTGGTATTTCACTAAAAGGTTGTTAGTGCAACAAAAGAAGTGCAAAGAATTTTATGCAACACTTATGTCCTCAGTTTTGAAAAGAAAGTAACAAACACTTTCAGGTCTAGTTGAATATCCTGTTAAAAGTGTGTTACTGGCTCAAGAGCAGTGCATAGTAGGTAAACAAAAATGTATTGCACTCAGTTTAGAAAAGTAAGTGAAATATTAGTTTGAAGACTTCTTAGCAAACATTCTGTTTGAAATGCATTGCAGTTACTGAAACCTCTATTTTACCTGTATTGAAAATTATGTACTATAAAATGATTCTGTATTTCTAGTTTAATATACTGTTTAAAGTATGTTACTGGCTCAAAAGAAGTGCATAGAAGGCAATAATATATTCATATTATGAATTCTTATAATTCATATAATTTAAATATTGAAATAATATATAAATAATTCATATATTTCACTCCACTTTGAAAACTAAGGGACTTGCTTGTTTGGCAGAATTCTAGGTGACTATTCTGTCTAAAGGGATCTACTACATGAAGAGAAGCAGATAGAAGTCAATAAAACCCATGTTACTCTCATTTCTCAAAAGCAAGCACTTTTAACTTTTTAACCTAGCTTCATGACTTCTAGATGAAGACACAGTTAAAGGTGTGTTACTGCCTCATGAATAGTGTGTAGATGTTTTTAAACCCTGTTAGCTGCTCAGTTTTGAAAAGTAGATATAAAAATTCCAGAGAAATTTTCTCTTAAAAGTGTGCTACTTGCTCGATAGAAATACATAAAAGGTTATGAAACCTTTATTTCATTTAGAATTGACAAGGAACATACCAGTTTCAGAGACTTCTAGTGACTGTTTAAATACGTCACTCTCTCAAAAGAAGTCCATGTAAGTCAATGAAATGTGCATTTTACTCAGTATTCAAAATAACTAATATAGCAGCTTCTTAGACTTTCAGTTGAATGAACTGTTAAAAGTATCTTTCTGACTCAAGAGCAGTACATAAAAGTTAAAGAAACAAGTATTTTGCTCAGTTTTGAAAACTAAGCAACAAACCATTTGTGCGGAATTCTAGGTGACTATACTGTAAAAAGGGTGTGACTGGCTCAGAAGTGCATAGACTATTATGAAACCTGTATAAGACTCACTTTTTAAAGTAAGTGGCATACCAGTTTTAGAAACGTCTAATTTAATGTTCTGGTTTAATGTGTGCTACTAGCTCAAAAGAAGTGCATAGAAGTTAAAAAACTACGTATTTGACTTACGTTTCAAAACTAAGCAGCATGCTATTTTTGCAGAGGTCTATGTGGATATTCTGTAGAAAGGTAGTTATTGGATAACTACAAGAGCATAAAAGAGTATGAAACGTGTATTTCACTCACATTTGAAGAGGAAGTAACATACCTGTTTCAGATGCAGCTAGTTAAATACACAATTAAAAGCGTATTAGTGAGTGGGAAAGGGTGGCTAGGTGAAAGAGTTCTCACTTGTCATCCCAGGGACCCGGGTTCATTTTCTGGAGCCTGCTCATGTCAAAAAATAAAAAGGGGTTATAGTGGCAAAAGAGAAGTACATGAAGGTAATGAAACCAGTATTTCATTCAGTATTCAAAAGTAATTAGCATGCTAATTTCATTGAATTCTAGGTGATCGTCCTCTTAAATGTGTATACTTCATAGTACACTCAGCATACCTAAATTATATTGGCTCAGACTTTATCATCCCTTTTTCCTTTTGGTTTCATACATAACCCCAGGCCTTCTCCCTTAATCATACTCAGATTCAGCTTCATTCAGTGTACTTTTATTACTGTGTTACTATCAGGTATTATTGCGCTATCCATTTCTGAATTTTTACAGTAAGTACTGTTGCACAATCTGTATTCCTTTAATACCAATTGCCCAATCGCTACCATATTTCCATCTCCTGATAATCTGTGTTCTTAACTTCAATTCTTAAATTTAACTCACTAATGTTAGTTTATATTAATGAAGCCAAAGAGTATTTGTCCTTTCTGAATAAGTCATACAAATGTATTTCTACAGTGTGTTGCTGGCTCTAGAGAAGTGGTATTTGATTCACTTTTCAAAACTAAACAAATTGCTACTTTCACAGACTTTTATGAATTAATCTGTTAAACATGTGTTACTGGATCAAGAGTGGTACACAGAAGGTTATAATATCTGTTTTTCACAAAGGCTTGAAAAGTAAGCAATATGACAATTTTAGAGACCTGATTGAATGTTCAGTTAAAAGTGAGTTAGCAACTCCAGAAAAGTATATTGAATGTATTCTTCAATATTTCACTCAATATTCAAAAGTAGATATCATACTAATTTCAGAGAACTCTCAGTGACTGTTCAATTAGAAGTGTGCTAAGGGCTCCAAATACATGCAAAGGAAGTAATGAACATTTATCTAACTCTTTTGCAAAATGAATAACATGCTGTTTTTTCAGACTCCTGGGCAAATATTCTTCTTAAAGTATATACTGACACAAGAGAAGGACATAAAAGTTATTTTGCAGGGCATCAGATTGACATGTGGGGTAGCATACCTGTTTTAGAGATTTCCAGTGAATGTTCGTTTGAAGATGTGTTACTGGCTAAAGAGTACGGCTCAGGTTATGAAACCTGTATCTCACTCACTTTGGACAAGTAAGTAGCATACATGCTTCAAAGACTTAAACTTGATTGTATTTTTAAAGTTGTTACTGGCTCAAAAGAGGTCATAGAAGTCAAAGAAATATGTTGTCAGCTAAGTTTTCAAATAATTAACCTACTATTTTTGCAGAATTCCAGTTTAATGTTGTGTTAAAAGTGTTTGGCTCAAGAGATGTACATAGAAGTTATGAAGCATTATTTCACTGAGTTTATAAAATAAGAAAAATGCTAGTTTTACAAACTTCCAGTTGAATGATATGTTAAAATGAGTTACTTGATGAAGAGAATTGCAAAGAGAGTGCTGAAAATTGTATTTCACTGAATTTGAAAACAATGCACATATTCATTTAAAAATTTTCTACGTGAACATACTTTTTAAAACTTTTTTTATTGTGTAGTATAACATATGTACAAAGCAAAGAAAGAAAAAAGCAATAGTTTTTAAAGCACTCTTCTTCAATGTGTAGTTATATGACAGATCCCAGAGTTTGTCGTGGTCTACGATAAGATCCTCTCATTATTACTTATTACATATTACAGAAGAAGATTATTACTTCTAGGTGTGCCAGAATATAGGTGCTCCAGATATACTATTTTTAATCACAATCCACTTTTTTCTTTCTTCTTTTGTAAAAAGTAACATATATAAAAAAAAGAAATTTCAATGCACAGCATTGCAATTAGTTGTAGAACATTTTTCATAGTTTGACATGGGTTACATTTCCACAATTTTAGGTTTTTACTTCTAGCTGCTCTAAGACACTGGAGACTGAAAGAGATATCAGTTTAATGCTACAACAACCAAATTCATTTGTTAACTCCTATCTTCTCTATATAAACTCACCATCACCTTTGATCTTTCTGTTCCTCTCTTTAGGGTGGTTTGGACTATGGCAATTTTAAATTGTTCATGTTGGAAGGATCTGTCACTTGTTTGGGGTAGAGTGATGGAACTATCTGATGTTCTGGAGAGGCTGGTCCCTCTAAATTTCATGGCTTATCCTGATTCAGGGACCCATTTGGTGGTTATATGTCTCTGGAAAGTTACACTGCTGCATGGAGCTCTGTGGAATCTTCTATATTGCCTTAGGCGTTCTTTAGGATTGGCTAGAATGATCCTGGCTGGGGTTTGGCAAGTTATGATAGGTAGCTATGTGTAACTGGAGCTTGTGTAAGAGCAAACTCCAGAGTGGCTTCTCGACTTTATTTGAACTCTCCCTGCCATTGATACTTTAGTAGTTAAACCCTTTTTCCCCTTTTTGGTCAGGATGGAATTTTTGATCCCATGGTGCCAGGACTGGATTCATCCCTGGGCAGTATCTCCCACATTGTCAGTGTAGTTTTCACCCCTGGATGATATGTCCCACATAGCAAAGAAAGGAGTGATTTCACTTACAGATTTGGGCTTAGAGAAAGTTTGGCCACATCTGAGCACAAAAGAGGTCATCCAGAAGTAACTTTTAGGTACACCTATAGGTAGAGTAAGCTAAGCTTCACAAGAGTAAGAACCAAGATCCAGGCATGATCTATTGATTTGAAGTCCCTAATCATTTGACACAGTATCAGGGGATTCCCTGAGGGTAAAGTTTAATTGTTCCATATTTTTTCTCCCATCCCTCAGGAGACTTTGTCAATACTTTTTGACTATCTGCTTAATATACTCTAGAATGTATCTAGGCATAACATTAGGCTATATAGTATTAAAGGACCTCTTTCCTATTCTGGGGTCTTTGTGTTTCAGTTGTTCAAATGAGCTATACAGACAAGCTTAGTTAGATTATGTGCTACAGAAAATTTCAGTTCAAGACCAAATAAAACTTTCTTCCATAGGTCTCAAAGAGTATGGGTCTAAAATATAGACATTGTTTTCCTTACACCTGAGTTCTGAGTTACCTTATCCCCAATCTGATCTACTTTATCCTTATCTCTAAATATCGGGTTTTTAATATATGTATGTATATACAGACCACCCTTTTGATATACAGAAATTATAATGCCCACTTTATACTAAATGTGCCTGCTATAAAACTTGCAGACTCAGTCTCCGTTTTCTTTTTAGTGTTTTCCAAAGTAGATCACATTATTGTTGTGCTTTTGTTTCCAGATTTTTGCCTTACCAAATGTCCTACATGTTCATTTACATTGTTGCTTGCTTTATGACTTCGTTCTTTTTTTGTAGCAGCACAACATTCATTCATAAGTAAACATCTTCGTTCACCAACATCCTTCTCAGTCAATGCATGCTTCAGCCACTTGCATATATCATGACTAAAGCACAGTTTCCAAATGAAGTCCACATTTCATTAACACTCTAAATTTTAGATAATTTCATTTTTCCCAAGAGAAAGAAAAACAACAAACACAACCTTGCCAAATAAGAAATCTAAACCTTTTAACTCTTGTCCCTCCCTCCGTTATTTACCTCTGCCATTGTTGTGGTTCTCCTGATGTTTTTGTTTTAAACATAGCCCATACATACAATAGCAGTTTTCCCCTTGTGCCATTGACTTAAACACTCTTTGTACATGAATCATAACTTTGAAGTAGTTCTTGCAAGAACTAATTTACTTTTCTAGTGTTAATCTGTGGGACTCCTAGATCTATACTACCCCTTTCAATCTTGTTTATCTTCAATATGGTAATATTACTTATAGACCCACCAGGGAATCACCTTCACTTCTATCCCCTTACATTGGAGTTCAAACTCATTACTTAACTATTCACCCATCTCTAGCTTCTATATATCTCTAAATCCCCTATAATCTGTATTATACACCTCTGATTTTGCCTTTACCATTTACATAAAAGTGGAATCATATAGTATCTATCCTTTTGTGTCTGGCTTATTTAACTCAGCATTATTTCCTCAAGGCTCATCCATCTTTTCATTGGGATTCAGGATATCATTTCTTCTTACTGCTGCATAATACTCCATCATATGTACATACAATATGTTATTTCACTCGTTTGTTGCCTGACATTTGGTTTGTATCCATCTTTTAGCAATTTTGAAAGATGTTCCTATGAACATTGGTGTACAAATGTCTGTTTGTGTCACTGCTTTCAGGTGTTCTGGGAATATACCAAAGAGTGGTATTGCTGTGTCATAGGGCAACATGATATTCCATTTCCTAAGGAAGAGCTGAAAAAGTCTTCCATAGTGGTTGCACCATTATACATTCCCACAAGCAGTGCATAGGTGTCCCAATTTCTCCACATCCTCCACAACATTTATAATTCCCTGTTTGTTTAATAGGTGGTATCTCATTGTAGTCTTGATCTGCGTTTCCTTTATAGCAAATGAAAATGAACATCTCTTCATGTGCTTTTGAGCCAGCTGTATTTGCTCTTCAGAAAAAGGCCTATTCATATCTTTAGCCCATTTTAAAATTTCTTTGTGTGTTCTTTTGTTGTTGAGTTGTATGATTTCTTTTGTATACAGGATATCAAACCTTTTGCCAACGTGTAGTTTCTAAATATTTTCTCCAATTGAGTGGGCTGCCTCTTCACCTTTTTGACAAAATGTTTTGAGATCCAAAAGCATTTGATTTTGAGATTACATTTATTTTTTCTTTTCTTGCTTGTGGTTTGGATGTAAAAATTAGGAGGATGCTTAATATTACTAGGTCTTGACGATATTTCGATATTCTTCTAGAACTTTTGTGGTGCTAGTCCTTATATTTAGGTGTTTGAGTCACTTTGAGTTAATATCTTATATAATGTGTATAAGGTGTATACAAACACTGTTTGTATAAGGTGTATACAAATACCTTATACAAAAAAGCATTCTCTTTCATTCTTTTGTCTATTGATATCAGTTCTTCAATGCCCGTTTATTGAGTATTTTATTCCAGTTCAGAGGATTTGGGACCCTTGTCAAAAATCAATTGACCATAGATTTGGTGGTCTAGTTCTACACTCTCAATTCGATTTCTCTGGTCAGTGCTTCTATCTTTGTGACAGTATCATGCTGAATTGATAACTGTGGCTTTATAATAGGTTTTAAAGTCAGGATATGTTAATCCACCCACTTTGTTCTTCATTTTTAGGATATTTTTAGCTATTCAGGGTCACTTACAATTCCAGATGAGTTTGGTAACTAACTTTTCCAAGTCTTCAAAGTAGATTGTTGGAATTTTGATTTGTACTGTGCTGAATTTTGGTAGAATTGACATCTTAACTATTATTAGACTTCCTACCCATGAGCAGGGAATTTCTTTCCACCTATTTAGATCTTCTTTGATTTCTTCTAGCAATGTACGTAGTTTTCTGTGTACAAGTATTTACATCCTAGTTAAGTTCATTCCTAAGTTCTTGATTCATTTAGTTGCTATTTTGAATGGATTTTTTTCTTTGACCCCTCAGTTTGTCATTGTTTCTCTGTAGAAACATTACTGATTTTTGCACATTAATTTTACATCCAATTAGCTCAAGTAACTTTGCTGTTGATCTCTCAGGATAGTCCAAGTATAGTATCGTGTCATCTGCAAATAATGAAAGTTTTTCTTCTTCATTTCCAACTTGGATGCCTTTTATATCTTTGTCCTGCCTGATTGCTCTAGCTAGTACGTCAAGCACAATGGTGAATAATAGTGGTGACAGTGGGCATTCTTTACCCTTTATCTTAAGGGTAAAGATTTCAGTCTCCATGGAGTATGATGCAATTTTTCATATATTCCCTTTATCATATTGAGGTAGTTAACTTTGATTCTTATCTTTTGATATGTTTTTATCAGAAAAGGAGGTTGAATTTTATTGAATATATTTTCAACAACAATCAAGATGATAATATGATTTTTCCCTTTCAATTTCTTAATGTGCTGTACTACAGTAATTGATTTTCTTGTGTTGAAACATTTCTGATTTAAACTTCACTTGGTTGTGGTGTAAAATTTTTTTAATGTGTTGTATATTATGCGCTAATGTTTTGTTGAGAATTTTTGCATTTATCTTCATTATGTAAATTGGCCTGTAGTTTTCCATTCTTATAGCATCTTTACACCGTTGTTTTAATTAAAATGATATTAGCTTAATAAATTGAGTTAAGAAGAATTCCTTTTTCCTTGATTTTTTGGAAAAGTTTAAGCAGGATTCATGTTAGTTCTTTTTGGAATGTTTGATAAAATTCCCCTTTGAAGCCATTTGGCCCTGGGTTTTTAATTTTTTTGTAGGAATATTTTTGATGACTGATTGAATCTCTTTACTTGTGATTGGTTTTTAGAGATCTACTATTTTTTCCTGAGTCAGGGTAGCCTGTTCTGTGTTTCCAGGAATTTGTCCATTTCATCTAAGTTGTCTGGTTTGTTGACATAAAGTTGGTCATACTATCCTTTTTTATTTATTTTATTTCTTCAGTGTCTGTGGTAACGCACGCTTCTCATTTCTGATTTTGTTTATTTGCATCCTCTCTCTTTTTTCTTCGTCAATCTTGCTAGTGGACTATCAATTTTATTGATTTTCTAAAAGAACCAACTTTTTGTTTTATTGATTCTTTCTGTTGTCCCATTCATTTAACTCTGCTTTAATCTTTATTTCTCTTCTGTTTGCTTCGGGGTTAGTTTGCTGTTCTTTCTTAAGTTCCTCCAAATGAGCCATTATGTCTTTAATTTTTGCTCTTTTTTGTTTAATAATATAGGCATTTAAGGCAATGAATTTTCCTCTCAGTCTTGTCTTTGGTACATCCCATAAGTTCTAATAAGTTTTATTCTCATTTTCATTCATCTCCAGAAGGCTACTGTTATCTTTAGTAATTTCTTCTTTGACCCATTGCTCGTTTAATATTGTGTTATTTAATCTCCACATATTTGTGAATGTTCTTGTTCTTTCCTGGTTATTTATATCCAGCTACATTCCATTGTGAAAAGAGAAAGTGCTTTGACTAATTTCAAAATTTTTAAACTTGTAAAAGCTTGTCTTATACCCCAGCATATACTCTATCTTGGAGAATGCTCCATGAGCACTAGAGAAGATAACGTATATCCTGGTGTTTTGGGGTGCAATGACCTATATATGTCTATTAGGTCTAATTCATTTATCAATCTGTGTAACTCCTCTATTTTCAAGCTGATCTTCTGTCTGGTTGTTCTATCGATAGAGGAGAGTGATGTATTGACGTCTCCTACTATTATTGTTGAAACATCTATCACTACCTTCAGTTTTGCTAATGTCTGTCTCATGTACTTTGAAGCTCCTTGATTGGGAACATATACATTTGTGATTGTTATATGTTCTTGGTGAGTTGTCCCTTTAATTAATATATAGTGTACTTTTTTGTCTCTTATGATGTCTTTACATTTAAAGTCTATTTTGTCTGAAATTAATATAGCTACCCTTGCTTTCCATATGTTACAAACTTGTGTGGAGAATCTTTTTTACCATTTCACTTTCAAGCTGTTTGTATCTTTGTGTGTAAGATGAGTCTTTTGTAAGCAGCATATGGCTTGAATTTCTTAATCCTTTCCGCCAAACTGCACCTTTTAATTAGTAAGTTTACTTACACTAAGTGTATTATCATGCAACGTTATTACGGAAAAGGCATTTCTAGAATCCAGCATCTTATCCTTTGGATTTTATTTGTCAGAAATGTATATTTTTCTCCCTCTTTTCTCTTTTTAATCTTTTAAGTTACCCTTACTGGTATTCATCAATTCTGTCCCCTCCTCCAGACAACAATCTCCTTTTTTCTCAACTGGCAGAACGGCCTTTAGTATTTCTTGTAGGTCTGGTCTCTTATTGACAAATTCCTTCAGGACTTGTTTGTAAAAATTTTAAGCTCTCCCTCAGATTTGAAGGACAGTTTCGCTGGAAGTCTTTCTCTTTCAGGACCTTAAATATATCATACCATTGCTTTCTCACCTCCACGGTGCCAGGTGAATAGTCTGAACTCAGTCTTTTTAGGCTTCCTTTGTATGTAGTACTTTTTTTTCTCTTGCTGCTTTCAGAATTATCTGCTTCTCTTCAACATTTGACAGACTGATTTGTATGTTTCTTGGTGAAGGACTGTTGAATTTATTTTATTTGGAGTTCGTTGAGCTTCTTTGACTTGTACGTTTTTGTCCTTTATAAGGGTCGTTGAGCTCATTTGACGTGTATATTTTTGTCCTTTATAAGGGTTAGGAAGTTTTCCCCACATTATATCCTCAACTATTCTTCCTAGCCCTTTCCTCCTCTTTTATTCTTCTCAGAAACCAATGTTTCTTATATTTGTGGGCTTTGGTTTGTCTATCACTTCCCTGAGCTACAATTCAAAATTTTCCATCATTTTTGCCACTTTTTGTTTTGAGAGTTCCAAATCAGTTGTCCTGTCCTGTATATCACGTATTCTTTCTTCTGTCTCTTCACATCTGCTGTTGTGTGCCTCTGGTATGTTTTTCATTCGTTCAACAGTCTTTTATCTCTGTGATATCGCCTATTTTTCTATTTATTCTTTCAACTTCTTCTTTATGCTCTTCTACTCTCTTCTTGATCGCCTTTAGGTCATTCACAGTCCCACTTATATTAAAGTAGTGTATTATGAATATCATTGATGAGTTTTTCCAACGTCTTTTTATCCTCTGGTGTTTTAATTTGGTAATTAAGCTGGACTATGTCTGTTTGCACTGTGATATGTTTAGTGATCTTCTCTTCCTGTCATTGCATGTAAATATCTTGATTGATTTACTTTGGAAGTTGATTTCCTTCAGTAGTCTAAAGCCTTGTGTCTGCCTGGTGGATGTGTAGCAGGATGCAGGGTACATGGCAAGACCCAACAGCACTGTGCTGCTTTGCAGCGCAAGTACACATACAGATTGGGGATGTTACACTTATGTTTATGAATGTGGGCACCCAGTAGCAGGGGATGATGTAGCTGTGTCAGTGCACAGATGTGACAGTCATAACCCTTCTGTGCACTGGTCTAAGGCATGAGGCCATTTGTGCCCATATGCAAAGCTATGGCAGTAGGTAAGCTTTTTGCCCTCATGGGCTGAAGGTGGAAGTGACTCAGCTGCATAGGTCATTGCTTTCTCAGATCTGAGAAGACTGACTGAGTGCTCTGTGCTTGCATGGGTTAGGACTGCTGTAAACTGATATTCCCAGAGCTGAAGGATGTGATTGGAGGCCTTGCACATGTACGGGTCTAGCTGTGTCTTAAACTGATGTTCCCAGAGCTGAGGGGCATGACTGGGAGCTGAGCACAAGCATGAGTCTAGGAGTGTTATAAACTGATGTGCAGAGCTTAGGGAGAGTTGAGGTGAGGCCGTGCAACACTATGGGCTGGGGACAGATATAGCCTGGGTATGGATGTATGCATCCACAGCCTTTAATCTCTGGCAATAACCTGGAGGGAACATGGAGGGGGAGATAGTGCTCAGAAAGGGTGCAGGAAAGGTGTGTTGGGTTGCATTTTGGTGGGTGGGGGCATGGGGTGTGTACACACACTGGGAATTAGTGGGGTGGGGGTGCTTGGAGTGTGGGGAAAGGGGGTGGGTGATGGGGATTATGCACGTGGAGTGTGAGATGAGTCTCAGGTCATGGGGCCGATGAGGATAGCACATTCAAAGAATGTGGCTTGGTTTACTTCCTCATCCCCTCTCCTCATCAGTTCATTCTTGTGGGCTCCATACTTCTGTGTCAGGGTCCAACTTTCTGCATCTCAGTTACTCAGCTTTTGCAACCAGGCCACTTTATACTGTGAAGAAGGCTTTCCCAGGTCAGTTGTGCACTTGAATCACCATCACAGTCGCCCTCCCATCCCTTCTCCAACTTTTCCTTCATCTACCCTATTTGACCATCTTCCTGGAACCTTAAGATCTATTTTTTTAGCATGATCAAATATATTTGGCTAAGTCCAGATTTAGTGAAAAAATTTATCTAAGCCAACAGTACAGCCATGCAGCTTTGCACAGAACATTCCATAGATCAGCAGAAAATATATTTGAGCAAAAAAATAAAGTGTATTTAAGAAAATCTCTAAGCAGTATTTTATTTTTATGAAACAGACATTTATCTTATACTGATTATTTACAAGTGTTTTTCCTTTGCAAAAATACATGTATTCTTAGCTATCTGAGCCATTAATAATGATCTAGTAATTTTTTCACTTCAATTTGAGTGAGTTATAAGCTAAAACTTAAAACAAAAAGTTTTTAATCCATATTAAGATGTTACAACTTATGACAAAGTACTTTAAATATGTTATATTTTAGAAGAAAATTAACAACATATATTTATAATATATGCTATAATATTTGTATTCGTTTTGATGGCTATTATATTATAACTTGATCACTGTTGTGTTGGCCAGATTCAGGAAAGCATCAGAACATTGGTACTCCCCCCAAAATCTCCTCCCTTGGAACACACTTCATAAGGACACTTGGGCCTCCAAACCCATTCTAAAAAATTCAAAAGAAAACTGCCTACAATTTTAGGCTTATTGATCCAATTACACTTTTAAACTTGTAAAACTCTTACTTCAGCAGCCTGATGTGACATTGGTCAGTACATAATTTAATCTGTTTACTATCTCTCTACAACACAGAAACAAATAGTTATCATCTATATCTGATTAGTTTCCTATTCCATGAAGTTCTATAAGATAGAAGAAACTAGAAAGACCATGTATTTAACAATATCTGTTTTCACTTGATTCTACATTTAAAAATAATTAAAATGAAAAAATATTTCTGAAAATTCAGTCTGCTTTGAATCCTAGAAAAAGGGGCATAAAAAACACATAGACACATTTTATGAGCATTTAATATAATATTACGTTTAAGTTTACTTTATGGCTTTCTGGAAAGTAAGCGCTCAATTGTTTTAGTAATTTATTTGAAGATACATTAAGTCCAGCAAGTAAACACACTATTTTGGAAAACTATATTACACCAGAAAGAGAATCTCTTTTAAATTGTTGGGAAAATGGCATTGCTTTAAGAAAAACAAAATTATAAAAATCTGAAATGTTTATTTAATAACATTTAAATGAAATCTCTATATGATATCTTTATTGAACAATGTTTATCGAGTAAGCAAGAAAGAGTCATTTTGCGCTTTGAAAGGGTTTATGCACCTGCAGTGTATTTAATATTTTTCAATATTTTACCTTTTTTAATAGAAGCCTGTGAAATTATTTAATTAGTTTTGAAATCTAGAACCTTACCTAGAAGGCTGTGATACTAGTTGATGCTCAGTTTTGAAAACTGACTGAAATCCAAGTTTCATTCACTTCTGTGCGTTTACCTTCTGCCATTAATATACATTTAGCAGAATTAACCTAGAAGTCTGCTTTGTTGCATTCTTTTGAATACTCAGTGAAATATATATATATCATTCACTTGTACAGACTTATCTTGTTTAGGGAGCACACTTTAAGCAGAAAATTCTCTTAGAACTCTGTGAATCTAGTATGTTGCTAAGTTTTGAAAACTTAGGGAAATACATGTTTAATTCATTTCTGTACACTTATCTTGAGTGAGTAACAAACAGTAAAAAGAAAATTCTCCTTGAAGTCAGCAAAACTATTATGTTAGCTTAGTTTGAATTGCTAAATGAAATACGTTTCCTTCACTTCTATGCATTGACATTGAAACAGTCACTGAATTTTATCAGATCATTTACACTGAAGTCTTCTAATTTATGACGCTTCTTAGTTTACAAAACTAAATGAATTACATTTTTCATTCACTCTGTGCTCTTGTCTTCAACCAGTAACACAATTTCAACATACCTTCACCTGCAAGTCTGTGAAACTTGAATGTTGCATAATCTTGAAAGCTGGGTGAAACACAACTTTGAAACAATTATATTCACATGCACTTTTAACAGAACATTTGCCTAAAATTTTTGAATCCTCAGTATTTCATATTTTGAAATCAGAGTATAACATGTTTCATTCACTTGTATGCATTTATATTGTGCCAGAAACAAACTTTTAACAGAAATTCACCAAGAAATCTGCTAAATCATTCTGCTTGTTAGTTATGGAATTGAATAAAATACGTTTTTTGTTCACGTCAATACACACACTAGATGTCTGTAAATTAGTACATTGCTTAGATTTGACAACTGAGTGAATACTCATCATTAACTTCCACGAAATTATCATGAGCCAGCATGACAACACATTTCAACAGAATATAGCAATCTGTGAAACTAATATGAACAATTTAGAAAATGGAATGAAACACTTATTTCATTCTCATCTATGTACTGATATAGTTAATATATTACACTTCAAAGGAACATTTGTCTAGAAGTCTGAGATCTAGTTCTTTGCCTTTTTTGAAGACTGTGTGAAATACATGCTTAATTCAACTTGATGCACTTACCTTGAGCCAATGAAAAACTTTTAACAGAATATATTTTCTTTAAGTTTGTGAAAACAGTATGTTGCCAAATTTTGAAAACTGAGAGAAAAACATTCATTAATTTATACAGAGTTACATTGAGCACTTACATTTTTAAAAGAACATTTGTCAAGAAGTCTGTGAAGCAAGTTTGTGGCTTAGTTTTGAAAAAAAATGCATGAAATTCATGTTTCATTCAATTCTTACAGTTATACTGAATCAGTAACATTGTTTTTAAACATTTTTATTGTAAAATATATACACAAGCAAAGAAAGAAAGCAATACTTTCCAAAGCACACTTCAACGTAATTACAGAACATATTTCAGCGTTCATTAGGGATTGATTACCTTTCCACCATCTTACATTTTACTTTCTAGCTGCTCTTAAACACTAGAGGCTAAAAGGAATATTAATACAGTGATTCTTCAATCACACTCATTTGTTAAATTCTATTTTCTATCTTATACTCCTCTTTCTCCTCTGATCCTTCTTAATCTGTAATGCCCATTCAGATATTTTCATGTTGAGAAGTGGTGTTGACACTAAAGGAATGGGGGATGTAATCAATCAATAATCTTGGAGGGTTTATCCCTCTGAGCTTCAGGATTTATTTGACCTAGGAATCCTCTGGGAATTATAGGCCTTAGGAAAGTGAACTTAATACATAACACATTTATAAGGTCTCAGTTGGAGTCCTAGGTGTTCTTAAGGGTCATCAAGAGTGATGTTGGTTGCAGTTTAGCAAACCATGGCAATGAGCACTATATAACTCAAGCTTGCATATGAGTAGTCTACCAAAATAGTTTATTGATTCTATTTGATATCGTTTGACAACTGCTGACATATTTTTTTACACTTCATTTCTCCCTTTTAGTCTCTGGAAGATTTTGTAAATCCCACAATGGCAGGGTCACACATCCCTAGACGCCATGTCCACATTATAAAGGAAATTTTCACCCTTGAATGTCATGACCCATATAGTCGGCAGGGGGGAAAGATGATGATTTTCCTTGCAGAATTGAGCATAAAAAGAGAAAGATTACATCTGAGAGAAAAAGATATTTCATGGAAGCAATTCTAGGCATCATTATAGGTAGTCTTAGCTTCTTTCCTACAGAAATAAGTTTCATAAGGGCAACCTTCAAAGACAAGGGAGTCTTGGGAGGCCCTGGTGGTTAAGAGGGGACATGGGATTTCCCAAATGGGAAGTTTAATATACACTTTTTTCTCTTTGACCCATGAAAGGACTCTCACATTACTTTTTAATTACAAGCACTTACGTTTTCCTTCTGACAAGTAGTCCAGATATCTTCCCACAATTCTTTTCCTCATAGGGGGCATCAGACAACAGCCCGTTATTCTTGCTTCCACGTGGCTATCTACACCAAAAGCCCCAGTATATTGCCCAGTTGCCAGCACAAATAGTCAATGCATATTTTGGTTTAGGAAAATTGACCATAAATACCGCCCTTAATTCAGCCCATTGACTGCTTCGCATAGCAACAATTTCCCCCATATAGTTTCTGTAACAATTTGCACAGCTGCTCTTGTTCAACTATCAGTCTGCCTAAGGCAAATTTAGGAATCCTGCCACATTCATCAATGGTGGGTACACAGAGACTGCCACCTCAGGAGGATCAGCAGGGAGGGGCCAGTGTTGTTCTTCCACATAGGAAACTGGTCTTAGGATATCATGCATTTATGCACTTAAGGGGCTGTTGTTGAAAATTCAGTGCTGTAGCTGATAAGCTTTACACTTCACTAATGTGCTTAATTGCCTGATGCCACAGTGATGCTTATTTGCAGTGTCCTGTATCCACCCCCATATAGGGATGGCTGTTTGAATTTCACAGGGCATTTCTGAGTTATTCCTTCAACTTGCAGTAAGGCATAATAGGAAGCAAACAGTTGTTTTCTATAGGCTATATTGTAGTTGATATCAAAAGCCAATAGGAATTTGCTTTGCTTTTGCCTTTTCCACAAGACCCCCCCCGCCCCAAAACCAATATCAGTACTGTCCATTTCTAATGTACAAGTCACATCTTAGTCCACCCTCAACAAAGCCTGCACCCATGCTGTGACCCACATGGCTTTTTCAAAAGCATCATGCTGGGAGGTATACCATACCCGGGAATGGCTTTTCCTAATTGAAACATACACAGATTTTAACACTTTGGCTCAGTGAGGAAAAAATACCCCAAGATTCCCTGGAAAGATATTAGTTATTTTGGAATATGTGGCAGAGCAAAGTATCTTATCATCTTATTAATTACTGGAAAAGTAAAAGATTTTGCCTTTCCAAATCATACAATAACCAAGAATTTGAAAGGGCAGCCAAGGCACTGAAATCCACCATGATCAATAGCCCATTTTAACTATTAAGATGAAATAGTGAGCCTGAGGCTTCTTTCAGTTCTGGAAAAGAGATACTATATAATATGATATCATCATTATAATGAAATACAAGTACACTTTTCCATTTGCTATGAGCCTGTGGCAGATGATCAGTCTAAGTAAACAGCCTTCTGGCAACATGATGAAACTGCTCTGTTCTCCTTCATAGGTGAAGATTAATTGGCCGTATGTAAGATAATACCAAAGTAACAACATTATTCGACGCTAATTTCTTGTAGTGAGGTGGAAACATTTGGCTCCACTGCATACAGAATAACATCACATTATTTTCTGTTTTCTAACCCTCTTCTTTTTTCTCATATTCATTGTCAGATGAAGAATTTATGGGATTGCAAGCCTTTGGGTCCCAGACATGGAAAATCAGGAAATGCGTCACTTGCTTCTTGGGTTGTGTCCATCTTCTTACTCTAGCATATGGGTTTAAACTCATCTAAACTCTCATTCAATGACCCTTCAAACCTATTAATTCCTATGTCTTTCTGAGACATACTGCACAAAATAATGGCCAAATGACTGCAGAACAAGTGGTTGGCCCCTCCTCATTTTAAGGAAACAGTAATCCTAGGCTTACACCTGCGTACTTGTGGATTTTTTTGTTTTCTTTGTGAAAGTATGCTATAGCTGGCCATACCATGTACTACAACGCCCAATCTACTGAAACTTTGTCAAGCAAAAGGCAGCACTCCCCCTACATCAAAGAAGCAGGCTTCCTCAGGTTTACCTCCACAGAGTCTTCTTTCTCTAGACTCATGCTCACGACTTCCGGTGGCCCTTTGTCTCCTATCTGACTTGCCCAATGTTCCAGCCCAGCACAAACCCAAGACAAAAGAACACATCAGGAAGAAAATTAGCCACGATTTTTAATTAGGGACTTATATACAGGAGAAAAGTCTAGCGAAGGGTGTCTTGTTGGGAAATGAAGATCAGCATTCCACACCATATCCCAAAATAAGGTGAAGAGAGGCAAGATGGGGGTCTTATGGGATTCAAAGCCTGGTGAGATTTGGTTACAATAGAGTCTCATGAGAGTTGATTGTTAATGGTAAATAGGGAAGGGTAGTTTCAAAGTTTAAATATTGTGCTCTGGTCACAAAGGCTGCTACACGCTCAAGGCTCCAACCTTTTTCCTGAAGGAGGATGTTCTGATCGCTGAGCTTCCACAGTGTTCCAGTACAACATTGAATAACAGTGGTGAAAATAGGCATCCATATGTTGGTCTTATAGTGAAAGTTTTCCATCTTTCACTATTGACTGTGATCTTAGCTGTGGATATTTCATAAATGCTGAGGATGATAATTTCTATTCTGTTTTTTTTATTTCTTTAGCATGAAAGGGTGCAATATTTTGTCAAATGCCTTTTCTTTATTCATTGACATTATCAAACGGGGTTTTCCATTCATTTTGTTATGATACATCATGTTGCTTGATTTCCTTATGTTGCACCAGACTTACATTACTAGGATAAATTCGGAAGTATATTTTGAGATTTTTTTAATCTATATTCATAAAAGCTATTGGTCTGTAATTTCCTTTTGATGCTTTTATCTGCTTTCAGTATCAGAGCATGTTGAACAGTGAATCAACAAATACGTAACTTAAGAGTAGTGGGAAATCCTCATTGAATTTTGCAAGTGGCACCCCATCTTCAGACACTCAGAACAGCATTTTATAGGATCAGTGGGTATCCTTGGTCTCTGCTTCTGGAGGGACATTTGTTTTCTAATTAAGCACACATTTATCCATTCCTACCTGCTCTGAAGCTACCTAAAGGATTTAATCATGGAACACATCTCAGTCTTGCTTCATCCAGAATGCTCTCTGGGAAGAGAAACAGTAGTAATGGACCCTTAACTATTATGGGTCAAGATATACAAAATAGTATTTGGAGCCAGAAAGGAATATCCATAGAGAGTGTCCTTGTAAAAGAAGAGCATCTGGACATCCTGGTTATAAGAGGAAATTTAGAAATAATGTCATGCCCAGGGCAGGACGCATGCTGAGGAATCACTTGGGAAGACCCTAAGCTTTCACCAAGGAGTGATAACTAGGCTCAGCACAATGCTAAATCCTTAAGGAGTGTCCTTGAAAAAATCCAATCTGAGAAGAATTGGAGAAGTGATTTTTTTAAAAAAATTTCTGGTTATATCTTATTAAAACAAACAAACAAAAACTAGCAGTATGTAATACCTGTTGGTCTGTTTGCTTACATATGCTTAAAGGCTTTGTTTAATAATATTTGATGCCCAAATCTTGCTTTAGTGACATTTCTGTGACACACTGTTTGGTGATGCAATCTAAGTTTAATGGAAATATGCATGTAAATGATTTGCTCTAGTCATACTTCTCTTAGCAACTATGTTTATGAATGTTAGCTTTTTTAGTGAATTGTGTTCAAATTCTCCCTCTAACAATGCTCTGTGCATTATTGACTCTGTCTTGTTATATATCTGTGAAACATTGCATTTAGCAGACTGTATCTAGAAGTTCACCTAGGAACAGATGTTCAAACTGTGCTTAAGAGTGATAGGAGCATGAATGACTGTTTAGTGATATATTTCAGAAATGCTGTGTGTCATGTATCATTTAATTTGCTTAGCATATATATTCAACTTCTTAACAGATTTTGGTGCCTGAAACAATGTATCAGGCGCCATGTTTAAGTGTTCAGGCTTATGTTTAAGTGTTCAGTCTTTAATAAGGCACAGTAACAAGGTAAAGTGGGTATTCAAAATAAAAGAATGGTTATCCATAAACGATGTCAGAGTTTCACTCCAGGCTCCTAAGAGTCTGTGCTGCAGAGCCAGCCAAAAATCTCCAAAGAGCGTGTGTATCTGTCACTGAAATTTCAAACACCCTTGGATCTGCTTGATTATATAGCCCAAGTGGCATAGACACTTTCACAGAAGTAATTTGAACTGTTGAAAGATTTTGTTTGTTTGAAGACAACTAAAATCTATCAGAAGATAAAAAGATCACTCGATAAAATTGTCTAGCACAGCTAAATGAGGAATATGTCACTCTCCCAAATCCAAGGAAATCCACAAGATGCTCTACCTCCTTTTCAGTTGTAGAAAAGGACAAACGTAACAATTTACTCTTCACTTTAAGAGGAATATCTCAACATACTCATACTACTGGATTCTTAGCAATCACTGAGATGGAAGACCCTTGAATTTCATAAGGATTTCTCTGACATCTTTTGACATGCAAATGTGTTACCAGTAAGTACAAAATAGTTATTTCTTGTTCATTCACTAGCTCCATTTAGCCAATACCGTAAAGGAGATATGTCTTGTGGAAGAGAAAGTTTCTCAAGTCCCTGTGGACTGAATTATGGCATGAGACTGGAGGATTGATACATCCTTAAGGTAGCACAGGGAAGATCAATTGCTGTTACTGCCAGCTGATAGGAAACTTCTGGTGTTTTTTACTAAAATGTATTGGGGAAAAAGCAATTGCCACATTAACTGCATAAGTCATATTAACTGCAAATACCAGGGGATGTATTTTTTTAAGCATTTAATATGGTAAATGCTTAAACTTTCTTAATGAGTTGGGCTGGTTTGAAAGGAAGCATGCCCCCTAAGAAAAGCCATATTTTAATATAAATCCCATTTCACAAAGGTAGAATAATCTCTATTTAGTACATTATGTTTGTAACTGTAATGAGATCATCACTCTGGTTGATGTGATTTAGTCCAGAATGGTTGTTAAACTGGATTAGGGGATGACATGTCTCCACCTATTTGATTGGGTCTTTATTGGTTTACTGGAGTTCTATAAAAGAGGAAAATTTTGGAGAATGAGAGATTCAGCGAGAGCAGAATGACATAGCCACAAGAAGCATAGTCCACCAGTCAATGGCCTTTGGAGAAGAACAAGGAAAATGTTTCACAGGGAGCTTCATGAAACAGGATGCCAAGAGAAGACGCTAGCAGATGATGCCGTGTTCACCATGTGCCCTTCCAGATGAGAGAGGAAACCTGACTGTGTTTGCCATGTGCCTTCTCACTTGAGAGAGAGAAACCCTGAACTTCATCGGCCTTCTTCAACCAAGGTATCTTTCCCTTGGATGCCTCTGATTGGACATTTCTATAGACTTGTTTTAATTGGGACATTTTCTCAGTCTTAGAACTGTAAACTAGCAACTCATTAAATTCCCTTTTTTAAAAGCCATTCTATTTCTGGTCTAGTGCATTCTGGCAGCTAGCAAACCAGAACAAGAGTGAAGCTACCAGTAGCCATGTTTCTTGATGATGATTGAACAATGATATTGCTTTCACAATGAGACTCTGTGAATGTGAAAACCTTGTGTCTGATGCTCCTTTCAGCTACTATATCAACAAAAGATTAGAACATATGGAATAAAAATAAATAATAGGGGGAACAAATGTTAAAATAAATTCAACTTGAAATGCTAGTGGTAAATGAAAGCGAGGGGTAAGAGGTATGGTATGTATAATCTTTTTTTCTCTATTATCGTTTTATTTCTTTTTCTGTTGTCTTTTTATTTCTTTTTCTAAATCGATGCAAATGTTCTAAGAAATGATGAATATGCAACTATGTGATAATGTTAAGAATTACTGATTGTATATGTAGAATGGAAAGATTTCTTAATTTTTTTTGTTAATTTTTTAAATTAAAAAAATTAAAAAAAATAGAGAAGCTACCTTTTGATCAGCTGCAAGTGAACGTATCACCTAACGAAGTTGAGGATAATCCACTGTCATTTTCCAAGATCAATCTGTTTATTGCACAGGCCAAATAGGTGACATGAAAGGATATGTGGTGGGAATCCTTCAAATCCTCATCATCGTATTGTTCCCTACAATCAGTCCTGTAATGCAGCATTGATCTTAGTTTGCTGTTTTCCTGGTAGAATCAGCGCCAATGGCCTCTTGATGGACTATTGTACAATAAAAACCCTCACACTACAAGTCAGGGAACCAATTTGCAGATTCTGCCAGTTCTTTAGTATGTCTTTCCCAATCAAGCATTCTGGAAGTGGGAAAATAACCACAGACTGGGTTTGAAGACCTATGGCATCATCTGTGAAATGAATCTTCACAAACTTCAGCTCTGATGAACTAGAGTGACGTTTTGCATCTCTTAGATTAGTGTCAATTTAGGGTGAGTGTCTGGTAATTCTCCCAATTTTAATTTTTATGCTACTTTTCCCCATACACAGTCACCCTAATAAAACATGGTAAGTGCCTTTGGAGAATACTGGGAAAAAGATTAACAGTATATATTTTGGGGCAGTGTAATGGGATCCTTCCTAAAAGGCCCCCAGCATCCCTTTATTCAGTGGGTTCTGCGTTTGTAAATTGGTTGTTCTGAAAATTGATTTAAGGTCTGAGACTCTCAGTTTCATTGATACAAGTTAGACTTATTTTCACTTGATGTTTTCTTTCCTTTATGCAGTTAAAGTAATATTTTAGTGGAATGTGATCTATTTCTCTCTTTACTGACATGTACTGATATGCTGTGTTTAACAGAGTAATGTATGTGAATAACTTACGTTAGTGTTATCTCTGGGATAAGCATTGTTTAGCAGTGTGTGGTACATGTAGTTATTTCTTTATTAGTATACACTGAAACTCTGTGCTTAACAGAGCTCAGTTTAAGAAGATCTCATTATATTGACGTTTCTTTAAAACACTGTGTTTAGCAATTTAAGGTGTTTGTCTTATTCTTTTTTGTGACATGTTGAAGCTGGCATTTAACAGAGCCAGGTGTTTTACAGAGCTTGGTGAATCACCATAGTGGTAACCCTGTTAAACACAGTGATTACTTAGCCATTTATGGGACATTTAGTTATTTCTTTGTTGTTGTATATTTAATGCTGTTTATAACAGAGTTAAATGTGTGGATGACTGATGTATCTGTGAAACACTGTGTTTAGTGATATGTGGAGCATGTAGTTATTTATTAAAATAATGAAACATGGCGTTTAGCAGAGATACATGCACAATTGACTCAAGAGTGCTGTGTATGTGCAATGCTGTATTTAGGAGTGTAGTGTTAAACTAGTTTTTCTTTATATATCTGTGAAGCTGCATTACATAGCATGTGATGCATGGAGTTTTTTTTAGTGATACATGTTGAGATCTATGTTTTGCAGTTTTTGCTACATAACTATTCACTGTAGTGGTATCTGTGGAAAGTGGGTTTAGTGATGCATGGTACAAGTAGGTCTTATGTTAATGACCAATGTTGTAACTTTGTTCTACAGAGCTTGGTGGACTAATGACTCACTATATTGACATGTCTGTGGAATACTGTCTTAGTTATTTTGTTTTGCAAGCTGCCAGAGTGTGATTTATCAGAATTGGAATGGATTTTTTTTAAAAGAGAGAATTTAATAAGTTGAAAGTTTATACTTCTAAGCCTATAAAGGTGTCCAAACTAAGGCTTCCAAGGATACTTAATTCAAGTAAGGTCAATTGGTTAAGAACACATCTGTCAGCTGGGTAGTCATGTAGGTTGGCATCAGCTGGTCCTTGCTCCTGGGTGCAATTGTTTTCACTTTCTTCCTATGGGGTTCCTCATTTGTTTCTCTGGTGCTGGCTTTCATGTCTTGGCTTTCCTTGACTCTTTACGGGTTCTGGCTTACTTAACTTCTCACCGCAATGCCTTCTGGGCTCCAAATACCTATGCCTTTGGTCTCTGAAGGAACTGTTTCTCTAAGCATAAAACAACAGGCTCTTTCTTTTGGCTCTCCTCTGTCAGCTCTGCTTTGAAGTTTCTGCCAGATCTGTCATTTCTGAGGTTTCTCCAAAATATTTCCCTTTTAAAAGACTCTAGAAAACTAATCAGTACCCACTTAGAACGGGTGGAGTCACATCTCCATATAATCAAAAGTCACACCAACATTTGGGTGTTTCACATCCCTGTAAAGAAAATCTAATCAAAATTTGCACCTACAGTATTGAATCAAGATTAAAAGAAACGGCTGTGCCCACAAGATTGAATCAGGAGTAAAGCATGGTTTTTGTGGGGTACATAATACTTTCAAGCCTGCATATTCTACCCTTTGGACCCCCCAAAAGACAAGTTTTTTTCCATATACAAAATGCATTCAATTCATCACAATATCACAAAAGTCTTAAACAATTTCAGTAACAATACAAATAAAATACAAATTTAAAACCAGTACAAAATCTTATTAAAGTCTGTTACAAGCATGCTCTGTCCCAAGAATAAAACAATAAAAGAACACCCAGAAATACCCATACTTCTTATTACCCCTATTATTTATTTATTTATTTATTTGTTTTTATATAATTACTCATATATCCATACACTGGATAAAAGGAGTGTCAGTCACAAAGTCTTCACAATCACATGGTCACCATAAAAGCTGTATGTGTTATACAATCATTTTCAAGAATGAAGACTACTGGATTACTGTTCAACAGTTACAGGTATTTCCTTCAATCTATTCTAATACACTAAAACTAAAAAGGAATATCTATATTATGCACAAAAATAATCTCCAGAATCACCCGGTGGTTATACACAAAAAACACAGCACCTCAGAATTTAGAAATAAGCATTACAACTCTGGAATAGACATGACTGCTGTAAGAGTTTTACAATAGGCTTTCCTTTGATGATCTATGCACTTGAATTCAATTCTCATCGTTTGCCCATTATAGTCAGCTAGGTATTGTACTATTTCTCATTTTCATTTCTGGCATAATTCACTCAACATATTATTCTCAAGGTTCATTCATCTAGATGCATGGTTCATAATATCACTTTTTCTTCCAGCCAGTAAATATTCCATTATAGGTTTACACCACAGTTTGGCCTTCCATTCATCAGTTGATGTAACTTAGGCCACCTCCATCCATTGAAAATCATGAATATTGCCATCATAAACACCAGCATGCAAATATCCATTCCTGTCCTTACTTTCAGCTCTTCCAAATATTTACCTAATAATGGGCCTGCAGGATCATATGGCAGCCTTATACTCAGCCTCTTGTGGAACAAGCACAATGCCCTCCAGAGGGACTGCACAATTTTACTTCTCTAGCAACAGTGAACAGATACATTTCCTTTCTACATTTTCTCCACTACTTGTATCTTGATTTTCTACATACAGTATATGTCATCTACAACCATTGAAAATTTTATTTCTTTCTTTCCAATTTGGATGCCTTCTATTTCTTCTTGCCTAAGTTCTTTAGCTAGAACTCCCAGCACAATGATGATAGAAATGCTGACACAGGGCATCCTTATCTTTTTCCTGATCTTATATGGAAAGTTTTCAGTATTTCCCCTTTGAGTATGATGTTTGTCGTAGGTTATTCATATATTCCCTTTATCATATTGCAGAAGTCTCTTTTAATTGGTATCCCATGGAGTGCTTTCATCTGGGGAAGATGTTGAATTTTTTCAAATGCCATTTCTGCATTAATAAAGACAATCATGGGTGGGGTTTTTTTTTTTGCATCTATATTCTTTAAAGAGATTGATTTGTAATTTTCTTGTAGTACATTTGTCTGCTTTTGGTATTAGTGTTTGTCAGCTTCATAGGATGAGTTAGGTAAATTTCTCTCCTCTTCAGTTGTTTCAAAGAGTTTGAGCAGGATTAGACTAAATCTTTCATGGATGCTTTGTAGAATTCATATGTGAAGTCATGTAGTCCTGTATTTGTAATTTTAAGTCTTTCATAAGAGATGGTAATTTTCTGTAATGATTCCTCCATTATTCTTTCTTCCTCTTTTTCCTTCTCTTCTCCTTCTAGGACACATACATTCCTGTGCTTCATATTATCCTTCAATTCCCTGAACCCTGTAAAGTTTGTATATCCTTTTCCCTATCTGTTCCTTTGCTTGTAGAATTCCAGATGTCCTTTTCTCTAGTTCACTAATCCTCTATTTTGCTCCTTCAAATTTCTTTAGGAAGTCTCCATTGTGTTTTGATCTCTTTTATTGTGTAGTTCACAATAAGTTCTGCCATTTGCTGTATCAAACTTTTGGATTCTTCTTTATGTTTGCCCAACATATTTTCGTAACATTCCTCTCTTTTGAAATATTTTCCCTTAGCTCACTGATTTCATTTTTTATTTGATACAGCATGCCTGTTTGAACAACTTTACTTAGTTGTTCCAATTCCTGTATCTTGTTTGAAGTGCTAACTTTTTCCTTTGTGTGGGCCTTCTCTTCATTTTTCCTAGTACAACTTGTAGCTTTTTGTTGGTGTCTAGGCAACTGCTTTCCTTGATTACTTTATTCTGTAATTCATTTTCACACTGTAACTTAGGGTTTTATTTTTAGTTAGTTTCTATTTGTTCTTTGGCTTTCAGTTCAAATTATTTTAAACATTTAGCACAGCTTCTGTAATTGACCAGAATTTTTCAGATCTTAGTTTTATGATTCTTGTCCTGATGAAATGGAAGCTCTTTTTGAACATGGTCTCCATCAGTATCAAATTTCCCTGAGGATGTGACATAACAGGTTGTCAGACTTTCCTATGAGGCTTCTAGACTCTGTACTTTTCTTATCCCGCCCAGCATTTAGCACTTGTCATCCCACAGGTCCCACATGGTATAAAGGTGTGCAGTAACTTTAATTCTCAGCAGACCTTTTCCATGCCAGGAGCATGGTTGAGAGACAAGTTGATGTAGAAGGCAAGCTTAAGCTGTTTTTTTTTTTCTTAACAGCTGAGGTCTGAATTCACTGAATGAAGAGCGCCACTTGATCTGTGCCCTGTCACTCTGTCTTTTCTTGGGGAATGTAAATCCCTTAGGAAATTATCTCTTTCACTTAACTCATTGCTTTGTACGTTAGACCTATCTTAACTCTGCCCATTCCTCTGGGTCAGTGTTGACAACTGAAAATGCATGAAGCTTTCTCTAATGAAATACTTAAAACAGTTTTAAAAAAGAAAAGAAAAGAATTCCTGTTTCAGCTCCAGTTCCCAACCCCAACATTTTAGGAGTCAAGAGTCAACGTTGTTACTTGGTTCATTGTGCCCTGTTTATCAGTATTCTGAGCATAGTCAAATCCAAAAGCCTTCATTTCTGTTGTTGTTGTTGTTCCCAACAGTTGTATCTCCTCTCTTCCTGGAGAATATTCAGGGTTTCTTTTCTGTTTGTTCTGTGTTTATCTGTGTTCAGAGCTTGTATTTCTCTGTCCGCGTTTGTTAATTAAAACTTCAATTGGAACTTGGATGAGATGCCTTCCCTTGCTCCTAACAGAGACTGCTTCTCTTCCCTCTGTGGAAATGTCTTCAACAAAGATGTCCATGCCAGTGGGGGCAAGACATCAGCTCCACCATTTGGAGGCTTTATTTACAAATATGTGCTGGGATCTTGGCTCTTCTACTCATTCCAGAATTGTGTATGATGTGTGTCTGATAATGTATGTCCCACAATAGTTGTTCCAGACAGTTCTTGACTATTACTTGCTGCTCTAGAGGAGTAACTAAATCCCACAACTTCCTATATCACCATCATGCCCCATATTTTAGGCTGGTTCTTGACAGCTGGTGAGATGCAGACAGTCTTTGTTCCAGTGGAGGCCAGTAAAGTTAACCTTCTCAGGTCTGCATCCTAGAGTCTTTCCATGTAGGAGGGAAGCAGAAACTCCATTATATCTTCAAACAGAGACTCCGTTGCATGTCCTAGGGCCCATTCTCCACCTCCAATCCTCGCAGCTTTGGGTATACACAAATCAGGGAAACAGAGGTCCCTCCTATCAGGAAACAAGGAGATGTAAATGAGTCCTCATTTAACAGTTGGTCAGCAAAGCTGAAGCCTCTGGCTCCTACAGCCTTGAAGCAGACATTGAACCAGACTGGACTCTGCTCAATGGGGCGAATTAGGGCTGTGATAATTTGTGTTGTGGAAAATTATCAAGATAATCAGATGTGCAGAACTCATGAAAAAATTAAAAGGCATATCAAGAAACAATAAGATAAGGCCAAGTCCAATGATAAAATTAAAATATTAGCGGAAAGAGAATTTAGAATAACTAGTCAAAGAAGTTCAAGTATATCTAAATAATTTCAACAAAATTAATAAATTGATATAGAATATTAAGATACAAGAGCGATTAGAGAAAAAATTAAATGAAAACAGAAAATAGCAGATCTTATGCACATTGGTGATAATGTAGATGGAAATAAAGATGCACTAGAGACACATAATTGCAGATTTGAAGAAACAGAAGAAAAGATCAGTGAACTAGTAGGCAAAGCAATCGAATTTGAACACACAAAGGAATGAATAAAGGAAAATGGAAAAATTTGAACTAAATCTCAGGAGAATGATTGACAACATAATGCACACAAATATAAGAATCATAGGTGTTCCAGAAGCAGAAGAGAAAGGCAAAGGCTTAGGAAGAGTATTTGAAGAAATAATGGCTAAAAATATTCCAACCCTTATAAAAGATATAGATATGCAGATACAAGGAGACCAAAGTCCTACAAAAAAAATAAATCAAAATGGACCCACTCCAAGACTAATCAAACTGGTAAATACTGTAGGAAAGAGAATCCTGAAAGAAGTAAGAAAAAAGTGATTCACCATATACAAGGGAAGCTACATAATATGGAGAAGTGTTGTTGACTCTGTCTCGGGCATCATGGAGGAGAGAAGACAGAGGTGCAAAATATAAGATACTGCAAAAGAAAAATTGCCAGCCCAGAATTCTTTATCCAGCATAGCTTTCCTGCAAAAGTGAGGGAGAATTTACAATTTTCACAGATAAACACGTTAAGATAATGTGGTTAACAAGAGATCTGACATGCAATAAATACTAAAGAAATTTTGGTTGGCTGAAAAGAAAGACAAGATAGATAGGCTTGGAAGAGAATATGGAAATAATGATTACCAGTAAGAGTAGTTGAAAGGATAGAAAGAGAGAGAAAATATCTGAAAAATAAAATTCAAAGGATAAAATAGTAGAAGAAAGTACTGTATTTACAGTAATAATATAAAATGTTAAATTATTAAGCTCCCCAACCAAAAGACAAATTGGCAGATTGGGTAAGAAAATATGATCCAATTATAAGTTGTTTAAAAAAGAATATCTTGGACACACAGATGAAATAGGTAGAAAATGAAAGGCTGGAGAAAGATATCCTATGTAAGCAACAAGCAAAAAGGGAAAGAGTTGGGGGGCAATGCTAGTATCAAACCTAATAGACATTAAATGCAAAGATGTTGTATGTGACAGAGAAGGACACTGTATATTAATAAAAGGGACAAGTCAACAAGAGTAAATAAGAATAATAAATATGTTGCACCAAATCAAGGTGCAACAAAATACATGAGGCAAACAATGTTAAAACAGAAGGGAGTAATAAATTCTTCTAAAATAATAGTAGGTGATTCCAACACACCATTTTTTTTCATAGAAAGAACATCTATTCAGAGGCTAAATAAAGAAAGAGAACCTAAATAACATGATAATTGAAATATACCTAAAAGACATATATAGACAAGTAACCCCCAAAACAGAAGGATATATATTCTTAAGTGCTCATGTAATATGCGCTAAGATACACCACATATTGGGGCACAAACTGGTGTTAAATTTTAAAATGTTGAAATTATACAAGACACTTTCCATAACAATGAAATGAAGCTGGAAATCAATAACAACTGGAGAACCAGAAGCTTCAGAAATATATAAGTTTAAGCAACACACTCCTAAACAATCAGTGGGTTGATGAAGAAATAGCAAGGGAAATCAATAAATATCTTGAGACCAATGAAAATGGAAACAGAATATATAAAATAATATGGGATGCAATGAAGGTGATTGCTATGGTCAGGCTCATGTGTCAACTTGGCCAAGTTGTGGACTCTGTTTGTCTGGTTGGGCAAGTGCTGGCCTGTCTGTTGCAATGAGGACATTTCATAGAATTAGATCATGATCATGTCAGCTGCATCCACAGCTGATTCCATTTGTAATCAGCCAAAGGGGAATGTCTTCTGCAATGAGTGATGCTTAATCTAATCACGGGAATCCTTTTAAGGAAGATTCAGAAGATACAGGCTCTATTCTTGCTTTGGCTGGTGAGCCGCTCCTGTGGAGTTCATCCAGACAGTCCATTGGAGTCGTCGGCTTCACAGCTCACCTTGTGGATTTTGGAATCTGCATTCCCGCGGTCACGTATACACATTTATAAATTTTATATTTGCGAGTGTTCCCTGTTGATTCTGTTTCCCTAGAGAACCCTAACTAGTACAGTGGTGTACAGAGGGAAATTTATAAGACATAAAATTCCACATTAACTAGGAAGAAAGAGCTAAAACCAAAGACCTAACTAAACAACAGGTGAAACTATAGAAAGAACAGAAAACTAATTACAAAGCAAACAGAAGGAAAGAAATAGCAAATAGCTGAGTGGAAAATACAGTCTGGTTTCTTCTTGCAGCTTGTAGCAAAATGTGACAGGAAAAAGATAAATTGAGAACTGAATTTAATTATAAAGAAAACAGAAATTGATAGTCTGGAAAATTCTGAGCTCCAAGGAACTAAGGCCCCAAAAGCTAATGCCCCATGTTTGAATTTAACCAAACCTGGACTATATCATACATTTCAGAAAAAGCCAGAATTAGAAATGGAGTTATCTAGAAAAGATTAAGGAACGTCCTATTGTCTGATGGTTTTCAGCACTGCATGCTACATGGAAAATCAACAACTTTTATGTGCGATCTGTCTGAACAGAACCACTACATGTCTGGATAAAAAGGAAAATTCTCTAGCTAAGTATCATAGTTCTTCACTTTTAAATTCTGCCTTCCATCCACAAAGATTGCCTTCCTTCCACTTTGCAATGACACATTCATCATTTCTGCCTAAATCCTCATCAGAGGTATCTTTAGGTTCCACATATCTACCACCAGCCTGTTCAAAGCAATTTGGGTCTCTTCTATCAAACTGAAAATTCTTCC
This sequence comes from Myrmecophaga tridactyla, assembly GCA_004026745.1. Lineage (NCBI taxonomy): Eukaryota > Metazoa > Chordata > Mammalia > Pilosa > Myrmecophagidae > Myrmecophaga > Myrmecophaga tridactyla. The sequence goes on from PVIY010004372.1 coordinate 76,541, forward strand.
AGAATCTTCCCCTTATCCATTTAAAAAGCCATTTCAGCAAGTTTGGTATTTGCAAACTGCAGCAGCCCAGTCCTGGTACCAAAATCTGTACTAGTTTGCTAATTGCTGCTGTTATGCAATATACCAGAAATGGAATGGTTTTTAAAAAAGGAATTTATTAAGTAACAAGTTTACTGTTCTAAGGCCACAAAAAGTCCAAACTAAGGCACCTAGAGAAAGATAACTTGACTCAAGAAATGCTGATGTTTGTCACATGGGAATACATGTGGCTGGCATCTTCTGGTCCTTGTTTCTGGTTTTGTTGCTTCTAACTCTTGAAGCCAGTGGCTTTCTCTTTAAGCACTTGTTGGTCTTCATTCAGTTCCACTGAAACAAACTCTGAGTTCTGGCTTGCTTAGCATCTCATGGGAAGGTACATGTCAAGATCTCTGGGCTTTGCCTTGTTTAGGTTTCTGCTGTCCCTGTCCCTGTTGGCACTGTAAGTATTTCTAAATGTCTTCATCACTGTTTGCCCTGAATCCATTGTTCTCCAAGCATCTGCATCTGAGGTATCTCCAATTTTTTTCCCTTTTAAAGAACTTTAGTAATCTCATCAAGAACCTCCTTGAATGGATCGAGTCACATATCCATCTAATCAAAAGTTCACAACCACAATTGGGTATGTCATATCTCCATGGAAGTAATCTAACCAAAAGATACCACCCAAAATTTTCTGGGTCAATGTTCATGGGAAAACGTAATCAAAAGTTTCCACCTTAAACAATATTGAATCAGGATTAAAAGAAACATAGCTGCCTCAACAAGATTTGATCAGGAAAAAAGACACGACTTTTCTGTGGTACATAGCATGTTTAAACTGGCACAGCAACTATAGAGAAATTCTGTTTCTGGTGAGGCGTCATTGAAGCAGTACTGAGAGGACAAGCTAAATGGTCCTCTGTAAAATTACTCCCACCTTGAAGGGTTGTGGCTACAAAATGATTTAAACTCCTGGGAGGGCACAGTGAAATCTCAGCCACTATCAAACAGTTGAGGTTGTTGGGGTAATAATACCCATCCAGAGCTCTTTCAACTGCACTCTTTTCCCAGTATGAAAGCCTGATGGAATATAGAATATGGCAGTAATTATTGGCAATTAAACAAAGTGAAACCCATTGCATGCTGCAGTAATGAACATGACTGGTTTATTACAAGAGATTAGTACCCAACTGTATCAATATCATTTTGTATTGGCTCTTGCTACTTCTCTGTTTAGTATTTCTTTAGAAAAATCAAGCCAGCTTGCATTCACCTTCATTTGTGGAGGCCAAAAATAGACTTTTACTGTGCTTTCCAAAGCTGTGTACATAGCCTGACCAAGTGCCACAGTCTCATGGCAAAGGATTTGGCTAAGTGAAAAGTCCCAGATATGCAACTCTATTTCACTGTAATTATGATGAATTATGACATCATTTTAACCAGTACTACTTTCAAAATAAAAAAAACAAAAATTGTTTCTCAACTCATTGCTATCTCACCTTGAGCGTTAAGCACCAACTGAAAGGCCCTGGCTGTTCTGTCAAATAATTGGATATTGTACGGACAGGTAATATGAAAGGTTTTCTTTCTGCTGTAATTGATAAGGTGCAATGCTTCCCCATGGTGTAAATGATAAAGCAATTAATTGCTTTCTTGAGGTTGTTAGGGTACTGGAGATATTTTGTTCCTCACTTAGCCCAAATATTAAAACTTTTGTATGTTTTGATTAGGAAAAACAATCCCTGAGAATGGGATAACTCCCAACAGGCTGCTTTTGAAAAGAGAAAATGGGCAATAGCACAGACACAAGCACAGTACTGTCCTGTGTATTTGTTGTAGCCAGCAGTGATATTGGCTTTGGATGAGGTCTGTGGCAGAGGCTGCATTCTAAACAAATACCTCTTGGCTTTTAGTTACAGTTATGGAAAAGAGCAGAAAAGAGATACAGTCCTCTGGAAAGGCAATTATGTGTGGCATATAGTTCTTTATTGCAAATGGAGGGATTAATGCAAAGATTCCCAGTCATCTTGAAAATAGCAGTCCCTATTCAGGGGTGGATAACCGTCACAGCTTCTAAACCACACTCTGGCAGTGCCCAGCTAAGCACACTGAACAATGGAAAGCCTACCTGCTATAGCACAGCAATTCAATGCCAGTGACCTGATTGCAAAATGCATAAAATTCTCAGACCAGTGTCCTATATAGAAAATTCAGCAGCTAAAGTTGCTGCACTTGAAATAGCTGTTGAAATGCACACTACAGAAGTCACAGGTACCGTTCTGCTTGCTGCACTGGTAAATCCACCAGTGGACAGCCTCCAACAGAAACAGCTGCGGTAGTATAACTCAGCACTGACACTATATGGTGGAAGCTTGGCGCTATGCAAAGTAGTTAAAGGGCAGAGTTAATAGCAGTGTGGATAGAAATAAGGCATGAACCAGGAGACATGGTAACTATCTTTACTGACAGCTGGGTTTACAAAATTTATGACCTGGATGGCAACCTGGAAGCAGGGAAAATGGACTATCATAGGTCACCATTCTGGGGACAAAATTGTGAAAACACACCTGGGACACTGCCTAACAATGAAAGGGAACTGTTTTTCATGTCCCTGCCCATAATCCCTGCATGTTACCCCAGAACGTGGGAGCAGATGTACTCCCACATGTTCAGAGCAGCGCAGCTGAAACCAGGAAAGAGGTGGAATGGTTTTATCGGAAAAGAGGATACTGAGGGTATCAAACCCTATGACATCTGGCCCAGTAGGTCCAGCACCAACATGTCAGCACCAACAGGTCATGCACCAGCATGTCAGCATCACTAAAGAGTGAACATCACTAAAGAGCACCCTGCATACTCCCTGCATTGAACGCATAGCATACCACACTATATTGGACATATCAGCTGGTCACAAATCCCAAAGACCCAATGGCAAGTGAATTATATTTTTCCCCTTCTGAACTCAGAGAGTGCAAGGAATGCTTTTTACTGCTGTGTATCTGGTTACAGTACTATTGTTAGATTTTACGGTAGGGAAGACACACCAACAAGCCACCATCTGCTTTTTGGAAAGGGTGAGAGCTTTGTTTATCACAGATAGAAAGTGATCAGGCAAGTAGCCTAATCTTGAGGCATAGATTAGGACATAATGTGAATGTTTCATATGTTCTACAGTTCCACAGGAGCAGGTCTTATTAAAAAAAATAAATAGGGGTGCAAAGGTAGAATCTTCACTTGCCATGCAGGAGACCTGGCAGAATCCTCACTTGTCATGCAGGAGACCTGGGTTCAATTCCATGCCCATGCCACTTTGTAAAGAAAATCAACAAATGGTGCTGCAATAGTGGCATACTCACAAGGAAAAATAATGAAAAGTGGTCCCCAACATACAGTTTACAAAAAAAATGTTTTGTTAAAGGAACAGCTAAAACCTGATGAGGACTAAGAGGCTCTATCAAGCCTTAACTCACTTGAATGCAACATCACAAGCTGCTTCACCTGCTCCTGTTGAAATGCTGATGGTTGGACTAATGCAGACTCTAAGGTTGCAAGTCAAATTTCCCACTGATTTTCAGCCAAAAAGGAGAAATCATAATTGTTTGTTGTTGCTTATGCGTCAGATCATATAAAATTGGGAATACAAGGTCAGTTGGCCTTGGTGCTGGTATATACAGTCACATTGTTTAGAAATCCTAAATTCCTGGGGAATAGGAGTCACCCAAAATATTGTAATAAGACCTCACTTTATACAGAAAATTTCTCTTAAAATCTTTATCACAGTCTGGAGTTTCCTGTTTCCATGGGAACTTTATGCATGACTATGTGGAACCTTCTTATGCCACGATTAACAACTTTCTGTTAAAATGGTAAAGTAATTCAGAAATTTTTTAAAGCTAAATATAGAATAGAAAACTTTCCCTGATTTATTATCCTTTAGCCATTTTTGCACCAAGTGCACCTGCAATACTTACTGAAAAACATGTGGCAGCCTCAGACTTCCCAAGCTCTTAATGATTCCAAAATAGTTATATCTGTGCTAAATGATGAACCACACAGCCTATGAAAGTAGTTTTACAAAATGGAATAGATTTCGATATACTCACTGCAATGCAAGTGGCACCTATACCGTAGATAATGTGCAGGGCTGTGTATATATTCCTGATCATCCACACGTGTAACAAGTTTTTAATAATATGCAAGAGGATCTAGATAATATTGATCAATTATCAGTAAATCCCATGTATAAGTGGGTTAATTCTTTTTTTTTGGATGCAGTGACATCTCTTTGTAGGGTTGTTATCTCTTTGTTGGGGATTGTTAGTGTTCTGTTGTCTCTTATACTGTAGTTGTGGAATATGGATGCAAATGTCCTTTGGTCAATGTAATCTGATGTGTAGGGGTAAATTGTGGAGACCCATGACACTGGTTTCCCCTCTATATTGATTGTACGTTGCTGCATGTGGTAACCTACATGGCCAAGACAGAAGTTAAAGGTCATAAACTTTCACAGGGTGGAAAGAATATGACATCGTACATAACTTATCTTGTAAAACATTAAAACTTCTTTCCCCTGATCACTGTAGATAACAAATCTCCAAACCTCTGTATCCTGAGACCTGCTGGAACTCTGTTATCATACCTTATGGAATATCTTTGTCCTAAACCCCCATAATCTGTCATTTGCACTTGTGCCTTTATATAGTGGTAACTCTATTTTCTGGAGGTCACCTCCAGAAGCCCTCTTCTGTTTGAAAGTCTTAATGAAACTCATATCTGACCTGTGCCTAGCATTTTAACTGGTCTTGAGGCTGTGCCCATCCAAGCCATTCAAAAACTGGGTTGGAACAAAAGGAAATTTCCTCAATATTTATGAAAATCACCCAGATAACATCATGTTAATGATGAGAGACTGAAAGCCTTCCCTTTAGTTCAGGAAAAAGAAAAGAAGTCCACTCTTACCATTGTCATTCACCATTGTGCCAGGAGTTCTTCCTAGAGAAATTAGGTGAGAAAAATAAATTAAAATAATCCAAATTGAAAAGGGAGAAGCAAAATTCTCTCTACATGTCAATGACATGAAACTATACTTAGAATATCCTCAAAGAGCTATGACAGAGTTATTTGAGCTAATAAATGGGGTTAGCAAAGTAGTGGTATACAAGATCAACATGCAAATATCAGTAGTGTTCCTATTCACTAGCTATCTAAACAGGTAATTAAGAAAATATTTCCTTTCAAAATAGCAACTAAAAGAATCAAATATCTAGGCATACATTTGACCAAAGATGTAAATGACCTGTACAAATAGAACTATAAAATATTGCTAAGATAAATCAAAGAAGACTAAATAAGTGGAAAGACACTCTTGTTCATGGATGAAAGCTAACTGTCATTAAGATACTGATTCTACCTAAATTGATCTACAGCTTCAATGCAGTACCAATCAAAATTTGAACTACTACTTTGAAGAATTGGAAAAAATAGTTATGAAACTAATGTGGAAAGGAAAGTGGTCCCAAATAGGGAGAAATATATTGTAAAAGAAGAATGAAGGTGGAAGACTCATGCTTCCTGCTTTTAAAGCATATTATAAAGCCACAGTGTTCAAAGAAGCATGGTATTGGCATAAAGATAGAAATATCTATAAATGGAATTTAATTCAGAGTTCAGAAATAGACCTCCCTGTTTAAGGTCAATTGATTTTTAATGAGGCTCTGAAATTCACTCAACTGGGACAGAACAGTCTTTTCAATAACTCATTTTGAGACAACTGGATAACCTTTTCCAAAAGAAGGATAGAGGACCCCTATTTCACATCATATACAACAATTAACTCAAAATGGATCAAAAGCCTAAATATAAGAGTCAGTACCATAATGCTCCAAGAAGAAAGTATAGGGTAACATTCTCAAGACCTAGTGATAGGAAGTAGCCTCTTAGACTTTACACCCAAAGCACAAACAGTGAAAGAAAAATAGATAAATGTAAACTCCTCAAAACTGAATTACTGCGCTTAAAAGATTTTGTCAGAAGGGTGAAAAGGTACCATGCTCAATGGGAGTAAATATTTGGAAACCACATATCTGATAAGGGTTTGATAACCTGAATATATTAAAAACCATGCAATTCAACAATAAACAGACAAAACAATTGAAATTGGCAAAAGACATAAATAGATATTTTCCCAAGGAGGAAATACAAATGGCTATAAAGCACATGAAAAGATGCACATTTTTTCCTAGCTGCTTTACACATGAAAATCAAAACCATAATGAGATATCTCACACTTATCAGAATAGCGAGTATTAAACAAATAGGAAACTACATTTATTAGCAAGAAAGTGGAGATATAAGAACACTTAGTCACAGCTGCTGGGTATGTAAAATGGTACAGCCACTGTGGAAGATGGTTTGGCAGTTCCTCACAAAGCTGTATACAAAGTTGCCTAATGACCTGGCAATCCAACAACTAAGTATATATCCAGAAGATCTGAAAGCTGGTATGCTGACAGACATTGTACACCAAATTTCATAGTGGCATTATACACAATTGCCAAAAGATAGAAACAAGCCAAATGTCCATCAACCAAGAATGGACAAACAAAATATGGTGTATACATATGATGGAAAGCTGTTCAATACTAAGAAGGAATGAGAACATGAAGCACATAACAGTATGGATGAAGTTTGAGGACAGATAGCTTACCAAAATAAATCAGAGATATTTGGGCACATATTGTGTGATTTCACTAATATGAACTAATTATAATGTCTAAACTCAGTAAAAAAATCTAGAACGTAGGTTTCAAAGAGATAGTATGAGGATAGAGAATGGAGAATGGTTGTATAATATTTACAGAATTTTTAACTAGGTTTGAGTTAAACACTTGGATATGGATAAAAGTGATGGTATTTCAATGTGGTCAGTAGTAGTTTCCAACTTTTCATTTCTGATTTTTATTATTTGCATACTCTCTGCTTTTTTTGGTAAGCCTGTCTAAAGGTTTGTCACATCTATAGATCTTTTCAAAGAACTAACTTTTTATTTTCTTGGTTCAATTGTTCTTTTTCTTCTATTGTATTTATCTCTGGTCTAATCATTATCATTTCCTTCCTTCTGCTCACTTTGTCTTGAATTAGGTTTTCTTTAGTTCCATTGTTGCAGTAATGTGTGCTGGTTTGAAAAGATGTATGTACCCTAGAAAAGCCATGTTTTAATCAAACTCCCATTTCATAAAGGTTGAATAATTCTGATTCAATGCTATATGTTTGAAACTGTAATCAGATCATCTCCCTGGAGATATGATTTGATCAAGAGTGGGTGTTAAGTTGGATAAGATGACAATGAGTCTCCACCCTTTTGGGTGGGTCTTGACAAGTTTCTGGAGTCCTATAAAAGAGGAACCATTTTGGAGACTGAGAAGATTTCTGAGAGAGCAGAGAACAACATAGCCATGAGAAGCAGAGAGTTTATCAGCCAGTGACCTTTGGAGACGAAGAAGGAAAACTTCTCCTGGGGAGCTTCATGAAACAACAAGCCGGAAGAAGCTGGCAGATGATGTCGGGTTTGCCATGTGCCCTTTCAGATGAGAGAGAAACCCTTACTGTGTTCACCATGTGCTTTCACTAGAAAGAAACCATGAGCTTCATTGGCCTTCCTGAACCAAGGTATCTTTCCCTGGATGCCTTTGATTGCAAATTTCTATAGACGTTGTAATTGGGACATTTTCTCAGCCTTAGAACTGTAAACCAGCAACTTACTAAATTTCCCTTTTTAAAAGCCATACCATTTCTTGTATATTGCATTCTGGCAGTTAACAAACTAGAACATAATATCTCTGATTTGAAGTCTTTCTTCATCTTAATGTAATCATTTACAGCTGTACATTTCTATCTCAGTATTGCTTTCAATAAATCCCACAAGTTTTACTATGTTGTATTTTAATTGTGATTCACCTCAAGACATTTCTTAATTTCATTTGTGGTTTCCTCTTTAACTCAATGTTTTTTTGAGGGGACTATTATTTTTTCCAATTTTATTGAGAAACAGTCATACACCTTAGAAACCATCCAAGGTATATAATCAATGATTCAAAGTATCATCACATAGTTGTTCATTCAGTCTCGTGATCAATTTTAGAATATTTCCATTAATTAATTCAGAAAAGAATAAAAATATCTCCAAATTCCCATACCGATTATCCCCCATTATTGACCCTTAGTGTTGCTAAGGTACATTTTTTACTGTTGATGAAAGAATATTAAAATATTACTGTTAAATCTAATCCAAAGTTTGCAATAAGAACAGTTTTTCCATATACCTCTCTCTAATTAACACCTTATAATAGTTTTGTACATTTGTTCTAATGAATGAAAGAACTTTTAAATATGTTATATATTTGTACATCTAATCACACATTGTGACTGAATCAATGTGGTGAATCTTTAACCACCACCTTTCCTTCTGATGATATACATTAATCTTACCCTTTCCACCACATTCACACACCATTCAGTGCTATTAATTATTCTCACTATAAATTGCCACCATCTCCTCTACCCATTTACAAGCAATTTACTTCAACATAGATAAACATTCTGCACATAATAAGCAACAATTTTTCATTCTGTATGCATTTTTTAATCCTGATAAACTCTGTTCTATGTTTTATGTTTATGAATTTACATAATTGTCTCATATCAGTGAGGTATGCAATATTTGTCCTTTTGTGTCTAATGTATTTCACTTAACATAATGTCCTCAAGTTTCATCTATGCTGTCACATTTCAAGACTTCATTCTTTCTTACACCTGACTAATATTACATCTTGTGTATTCATTTTATTTATTCACTCACTTGTTGATGGGCACTTGGGTTGTTTCCATCTTTCAGTAATTATGAATAATGCCACTATGAGCTTTAGTGTGCAAATATCTGTTCGCCTACCTGCTTTCAAATCTTCTGGACATATCCCAAGTACCAGGATTGTTGCATTGAAAAGCAACTGTATATTAGGTTCTTGAATAACTGAGACTAATTTACACAGCAGTTGTACCATTTATATTCACACTAGCTGTAAATAAGAGTTCCATTTTCAGAACATCTTCTCCAACACTTGGAGTTCAGTGTTCGTTTAATAGCAGACATCATGGCAGGTGTGATATAATGTCTCATGTTTGTTTCAATTGCATGCCCCTAATAGTTAATGAAGATGAGCATCAATTTATGTGTTTTTTTAGCCATTTGTATTTATTCTTTGGAAATATGTCTATTTATGTCTTTTGCCCATTTTTAAAATGGATTGTTTGTCTTTCTCTTGTGAAGTGGAGGGTTTTTTTTTAATATGGTCTGCATATCAAGCCCTTCTCAGATATGTGGTTTCCACATATTTTCTCCTATTGAGCTGGCTGCCCTTTCAGTTATGACAAAGTCCTTTGAAGTACAGAAACATTCAATTTTGAGAGGCCTATTTTCTCTTTTTTCTTTCGTTGCTCATGCTTTAGTTGTAAGGTCTAGGAAACTAGCTCCTTTCACTGGATCTTGATGATGTTTTCTTCTAGGAGTTTTATGGTACTGGCTCTAATATTCAGGTTTTTTTAATCAATTTTGAATTAATGCTTGCAAGGGTGTGAAATAGGGGTCTTCTTTATTCTTTTGGATGTGGATATCCAGATTTCCCAACACTATTTATTGAAGAGGCTAGTCTGTCAAAGTTGAGTGGATTTGGGACCACTGTCAAAGTCAATTGATCAAAAAGAGCTGCCATAGCCCCTTGAAGGGTGGAAGAAAAGAATATGGAATTGTTAAACTTTACCACCAGGGAAACCCCTGATACTGTGTCAAATATTAAGGGCACAAAAATCAATAAGCCAAACGTTTGATCTTGAGGCTTTCTCTTGTGAAGCTTATGTATGTAGTAGGGAAAGTAAGCCTACCTATATTTACACCAAAGGGCTACTTCTGGAAGACCACTTTTGCTGCTCAGATGTGGCCTAAAACTCTCTAAGCCCAACTTTGCGAGTGAAATCATTTCACTCCCTGCTGTATGGAACATGACATCTAGGGGTGAAAGTCTCCCTGGCAGTGTGGGAGGTGACTCTCAGGAATGAATCTGGCCCTGGAACCATGAGATCAGCAATGCAATCCTCACCAAAAGGGGGGAAATAAGAATAACAAATAGGGTATCAGCGGCTGAGAGATTTCAAATAGAGTTGTGAGGCTACTCCGGAGATCATTAGGATGAAAGCTTCAGTTAGACATTGCTATCTATTATAACTTACCAAACCCCAACCAAGTTTATTCCAACCTATCTTAAAAATAAAACCTAGGGCAATATGTGAGATTCTACAAAGGTTTCATGCACTAGGGTAACTTGCCAGAAACCTACAACTCCCAGATAGGTCCCTGGGTCAGATAAGTCCTGAAATCTAGAGGGCCCATCGTCTCCAGAATATCAATTAGTTCCATCTCCTTACTGCTTATTATTGATAGCTCCTTCCAACATGAAAACGTTATAATAACCATAACCCAAATACTCCTAAAGAGTGGGAGAAAGATCAACAGTGATGGTGAAGTTATAGAGAGAAAGTAGGGTTTAACAAATGAGTATAATTGCTCAATCATTATGTTGATATTTATTTTAGTCTCCAGAATCTTAGAGTAGCTAGAAGTAAAAACCTAAAATTGTGTAATTGTAACCCATACCAAACTCTGAAATATGTTCTACAACTAATTGTTACACTGTGCTTTGACATTTGCTGCTTATTGTATACATGTTAGTATTCACAAAAGGAAAAGAAAAGTAGATTGTGACGATAAAAAATATTTATTCCTCCTAGCTGACACATTGGCGTCTGCTCCTCTGGAGGCTAGAAGGTAAAATCTGAGGTGATGTTATGGTAGCCTTTGACAAATTCTTGGATCTTTCCTGAAACTACTTGTTGAAGGGTGCTTTAAAAACTGTTGTTTTTTGTATCTTTGCTTTGTACAATAAGAAAAGGTTTAAAAAACTTTTATTAAACTTCATTTGTATCCAGTTATCTAGTCTTTAAACTTTAGAGTCTGGTAATCACTAAAGACAGCCCTTAATATTTATTAATGTAGGGTCTTGTGTCAGTTCATAACTAACCTATCCAAAGTCCAAAGTTATCAAGATAACCAAGATTGGATCTGACTAACGTGGGCCTGTCTGTTTTGCAGCGTAGCTGAAACTTTAACTGAGAAGTCATCTATACCTCATTCCACCATGTTCTTAGGTATACTATCTAAGTATGTAATTAATCTGCGTATACTCAATAATTAAATAACTTCTAATTACATCCTCCAGGGCCACTGTGGTCATTATCGTCAGCCCTGTCCATCTTTTTCTTAATAAAACTATCAGAAAAACTGCATTTCTGGGAGGCATATTTTGGATCAATAGGACATCCGCTCTCTTACGACACACCTAGTAAGAAACTCTGTCTTTGAAACCTTACTGTCTCAGGAATTGGTTATTGAGCACATCAGACAGAAGAATCCATGGTCTTTGTCAAATAACAATTTGTTGACCCAGAAAGAATCAATGTCTGAAGCTCTGGAGCCCTAGCAGGGTAAGCAAGCTGGACTGAATTTAGGCTAGGTGCTTGGCAATGGAGGTTCTCTGTTTTCTGCCACTCCAAATACTTCTGGCACCTTAAGAAGCTTCAAAGAGAGAAACAGTTTCCGGTTCCATTTGACTGGGTGAGTGAATTATCAAGGTAAAAGTGAATTGGGGAGTAAATATGGCCATTTGTGTCCCCTTGACCTAGGCCTGTATCATGCTTCCAGAACGATCTGCTTGCTCTGACCTCTACCCCTGTTTTCTGGGTACCATGCTGTACAGGGTTTGAAGTTCTGACCTAAATTAATCTGTTGAGCAGATTCTTAAAAATTGTTGGGTATATTCTAAAAGTTAAGTAATCTAACAATTAGTTGGTATTTAATGAAATTGAATAGGACTGTTTAAGTGCTAGCCAGTGTGTTACATGGGTATAGTAAGAGTTAATGTTTGTTGTTATTTAGTGTGTTACGCATCTAATGCCTGTTTGTTAGTTGGTGTGTTCAGTCTAGTTATTAATTGGTGTGTGTTACTTAAATATAATCTGTTAAGTGTGTTTAAATTTATTGATTGGTATGTTTCTGTGGTTGTATTGGTCAAATGTTCCTAACTGGTTACAGATTCATGGAAATTATTTAAAAAGGGAGACTTTTGTGCTGTATTGAAAATTAGAAAAATGTATTTGAGTCTATAAAAATCTTTCATTTCTGTAACATAGTCTGGCCTCAAGGATTTAAAATGAAAATACTATCATTACATTTAAAATTAAAGATTTTATAGTTAAAATTGTTCTGCAGAAAGGTAGAAATGTGATGAGGTAATATATTGAATCTTTTCATTGTCCCTCTCAAAAGTATTTCTGTTTCTCTTTCTTGTATAACTAACTTTCTATTTGTGTCTGCTGCCTGTTCACTGTATATTCTCATACATCCAGATGGTAGTAAAAAGTAACAATTCTTTAAAAAGCTCTATGGAAATTGCTTAAGAAAACAGTTGGTTTTATATAAATTTACATAAATTTGTACTTTTGAAGTAAAAGAAGAAAAAGATGAAAAACTATGCAGCAAGATCCAAAAATTTGTGTTTTATAATTGCTGTAAACAAACCTGGATATTAGAAAGAAACCACTCTGAAATTTCCTTAACGCAGCAGTAAACTGCCAAAGAACTGTCCCTGGAAAAAGCAAAACCTTTCCCAACAGTTCTGGTCATGGATTTTAGTAGAATAAATCTGATTGTAAATAGTTATAGAAGGGCATAAGAACACTCAAAATTCCACAAGCCAAGCTGTAGTCTGTCTGTGCAAACTATCCCTGCCCTAAGGCCTCACCACCTAAGCACTTATGGTGGGTGGGCTAGGTACAGAAAGATATGGCAAAAGGTGGCTTAGATTTCTTTTTCTTTACTGGGATTGAAGATTGGAAATGGTAAGCTTAAAAAATGCTGCAGAATTGCCTGTGTTTCTTCATATTTGTTGTGATACATTTGCAATGTTAAATGTAGCAATCAGATACTTATTTAAATATAATTAGCCTTGGATAGGAATAACTTACTGATTACCAAATTTCAGTAAGTAAGATCTTTGAGCAATATGGAAGGATTTTTCTGGATTTAGACTTGGAACAAATTAAACAGTAGCAGTTTATTTTCCAGAATTTTATAGTCAATGTACTTTTATAATTGTTCATGAATTTAAGATATTAAAAAACAGGGGAATTTTTAAATCTCCAATAAAAGGAATTTTATGATACATTTTACATTGAACGAATGTGATTTCATTCTGCTCAGAGGGGTTCTCTCTAAAAGTACATAAGTTTACTGATAAAATAAGCTAGTATCATAAATACATTCTCAAAATTCTTCTTAAAGTAGCCTAACTAGATAGGCTAAGGTACATAAACTGAGTAATGTAAATGGTAATTTTAACACATATAAAGTATAATAAAATTTAAACATGCTAATATTTCAAACACTTTATTTAAGAAATAAGGTTGAGTAAAAAAAGTATAGATGGATGTTTATAATCTTGATTACCTGAAGTTCAAAGAATCTGCCTTTTGGTTACTTGGCCATTTGTTACCTATGTATGTTGAAGAATTTGAATTCATAATGACATTGTTAATGTCAATCAATATACTTTGTTATAAATGCTATCATGAATAGGGAAAGCCTAATTCTTAACTTCAAAGAGTTTATGTTTTAGTTAGAGTATACTTGTACCAGGGCATTGTGTAAGATAGTAATAATGAAGGACTAAAAATGCTGGGAAATTTTAAAAAGCAAGTAGATAAAGAATAACCTAAGAAGAACTCATAAATAAACAGAACTCTAAGCTACATTTTAGAATCTATAGCTTAATTTGCAAATTAACATATACCTAATATTATTTAGCACGTGGGCATAATGTGGTGGAAACTTTAAGATTTATTTCTGAGTAGAAATATCAAAAAATGTGATTATATTTCAAACTTGAGGCTTTTCTGACCTTTGAAGGTAGTGCTAAATTGGACTCAGGGATTTTAGGCATATTATAATCATTTATGTGTTCTGAGTATAAAGTACATAAATGTCTGGCTTTGCACCAAACCCAAGCATAAATTTCTTCCTTCTTCAATTATTTTGCGATATGTCTGTCTCTTCTCTCCTTCATGAATATGTCATTGGAAGGAAGTATGAAGGTTAAAAAGATTTGGGAATTTAGTATCAAATTTATTTCTGATTATGTGCAGTCTGGATAAATAAAAACTCTAGGTGGAATGGATAGAAAGTTTAATACAATGGATTTTGTTCATTATAGTCATTGTTGAATACAAGCACTGAACGGATATAGAAAGTAGAGGAGAGTTGTTGGAAGTGAATTTTGTTTATTAAAGTTGTTATTGACTATAAGTTCCAAATGAATGTAGAGAGTTGTAAAAAAGGAGTTTATGAAACTGAACTCTGCCTATCATACTCAATGCTGACCAAAATTTAACGTCTGTCTATCATGCACCTCAAAAAGAATGTTTTATGTCAAGCATGGTTTTCATACCAAGCCAAAGTTTAGTATTCTCTCTATTACAATAACATGACTGTTAGTCTGCTTTTCCTCCTTTTTTTTTTTTTTTGGCATGGATAGTCTACAGTAATTGGACCTGTGTCTCCAGTATGGCAGATGAGGTTAGACTGCTCTCAATAGAAAGTTTTTTTCAATTATCTGAATATTATGTTTAAAACAAATATTTTACATAAAAACAATAGCTGTGTGTTAATGTTTATGTTGGCCTTATCCTCCTTTATTTCAGAAGAGAAGTATTCTCAATGTTCAGAGAAAACCGTTACAAATAATTTTCTCTTACCTTCTATAAGTAAGGTGCTAAAATAATTTAACCTATTGCATAGGAGATGTTTGGGAAGTATTACAGTGGTTAAAGAGATTTTCTGTCCTATTGCTGGTTAAATTTGTATAGGTAAAATATCATTCATATATTTAGGGGTGGTATAAAATCTCTAAAAATTTTACAATGTTCTCACTATCCATGTTATATACCGACACTAATCTGTATGCCATTAAAAAATGGTATAATGTTGTTAGGCATAGTTTAAATTTTCTTCAAAAGCTACAGATCATAACCAAATTTACTTATCAGTTCCACCACTTTGCTCTAATACATCCCTAAAAGTATGTGTGGGACAGGCTAAAGATGGCAGAATAGGATACGTTGAGTTCACCCTGCTCCAAGGAACTCTCCAGCTAGCGAATGGATGGGAGGGTGACTGAGATAGTGATTCCACGGTGTAAGTGACCTGTGAGAGTCCTCTGAATCACATAAGGAGGACCTGGTTGCAAAAGCTGAGGAACTGAGAAGCAGAGAACCAGAGATTGGTTAGTGCAAACAGCCTAATGCAGAAGCCCAGATGCCTGGAGTCCTCAAGAGTGCATTAATGGGGAGACAGAGACTAGGAACTAAGCGAACCTGCAAAAGTACAGTCTTGCCCTACTCCTCCCAAGCACAAGCCCTCCCCCTCCTTGCCCCCTTCAAGTGGTGGCCAGTGATAAAGGCTGTGGATGCTTACTTCCATAGCCAGACTACATCTACCCTCAGCCCATACAGCCATATAACCCCATCCCACACCCCTGAGTTCTTAGCACATATGTATCGGTTTACAGCTCTCCCAGATCTGCATAGGCACATGGCCCCCGTCATGCCCCCAAGCACTGGGAAACAGCTGACCTGCACAACCAGGCCACATTCACCCCCAGCCCATGCAAGTGCAATGCTGACTCACTGCCCTGAGCTCTGCACATGTGCACAAAGGGCTCCAGACCCTAAACCAGCACACACTGCACCTTCAACACCCAGACATGTATACTGCAGTCACATCCTCTATGCTGCTGGGCACCCACACTCACCAGCAACAATATAGTGACCCAAACATGTGCCTATAACTATGCTGTGATGCATCATCATGCTGTTGTGCCCCACCCCACATCCTGATTCTGCTCCACATCCATCCCATAAAGACAAATCTTTAGACTACTGAAGGAAATCAGCTTTCAAACTAAGACAATCAAGATATTTACATGCCATGAAGACGGCAGAAGATCACTAAGAATATCATGATGCAGACAGATATAGTCCAGCCAAATGACCAAATTAAAACACCAGAGGAGACATAGACATTGGAACAAATAATCAAAGATGTTCATATAACTCTGCTAATTAAAATAAATGGGATGGGTAATGACATAAAAGAGATCAAGAAGATACTAGAAGAACATTAAGAGGAATTTGAAAACTAAATAGAAAAATAGCAGATATCAGAGAGATTAAAGATGTTGTAGACCAAATAAAAAACACACTAGAGACATGCAACAGCAGATTTGAACAGGCAAAAGAAAGAATAAGCAAACTAGAGGACAAGATGACTGATTTTGAACACTCAAAACAACAAAGGTCAAAAAAGATGGAAAAACTAAGTTGGATATCAGGGAAGTGATGGACAAAACAAAGCACATAAATATAAAAATCGTTAGTGTTCCAGAAGGGGAAGAGAAGAGTAGAGGACTAGGAAGATTAATTGAGGGTATAAGGGGGTAAAATTTCCAACTCTTATAAAGGACATAAACATAAAAGTCAAAGAAGCTAAACAAACTCCAAATAGAATAAATTCAAATAGGTCTTCCACAAGACACATACTAATCAGTTTGTGAAAGATCTTGAAAGAGAAAGACTTCTAGCCAAGAATTCTGTCCTTAGCCAAATTATCCTTTAAAACCAAAGGCTTAAATTTTTAATCCCTCATTTTTATATTAAATTGAAATAATTTAATTAAATAAATAATAATTTAAGTTAAAATTTTCACAGACAAACAAATCCTTGAAATAATTTGTCAACAAGAGACCAACCCTACAAGAAATGCTAAAGGGAGTTCTGCCAGTTGAAAAGAAAAAGAGAGGAGAGAGAGGACTGGTGGAGGGCATAGAATTGAAGAGCAGCAGTAGGGTAACCTAAAGGATAAAAATAGAAAGAGGGAAAAGAGTATATAGATCTGACAAACAAAATCCAAAAGATAAGATGGTGGATTCAAGAAATGCCCTTTCGGTAATAACTTTGAATGTTAATGGACTAAATTTTTGAATTAAAATATCTGGATTGGCAGAATGGATTAAGACATATAATCCAGCTATATGCTGCTTACAAGAGACTCATCACAGACACATGGATACCAATAGATTGAAAATGAAAGGATGGAAAAATATGTTCTATGCATGTTGTAACTAAAAGAATGCAAGAGTAACTACACTAATATCAGACAAAATAGACTTTCATGTAAGGATAATATATAAGAGACCAGGAAGGATACTATATATTAATAAAAGGGACAATTCACCAAGAAGAAGTAACAGCATAAATGTTTATGCTTCCAATCTAGGAGCTCCAATGTACATGAGACAGATAGTGGTAAAAATGACAGAAGTGATGGATATTTCAACAAAAATAATAGATTTCAACGAATCACTCTCCTCTATAGATAGAACAACCAGAAAGACGATCAACAAGGAAATAGAGAAATTGAACCACTTGAGAAATGAATTAGACCTAACAGACATAATATAGGTCATTATACCCCAAAACTCCAGGATATATATTCTTCCTTAGTGCTCATAGAACATTTTCCAGGATAGCTCATATGCTGGACACAAAACAGGTCTTTATAAATTTAAAAACACTGAACTTATTCAAAGTACTTTCTCTGACCACAATGGAATGAAGTTGGATATCAATAAATACCAAAATCAAGAACTTTCATAAATATATGGAGATTAAATATCATACTCTTAAACAACCAGGTAGTCAAAGAAGAAATTGCTAGTGAAATCAGTATCTATCTGGAGATGAATGACAATGAGAATACAACATGTCAGAACTTATGGGAGGCAGCAAAGGTTCTGCTGAGAGGGAAATTTATAGCCCTAAATACCGACATTAAAAAACAAGAAAGAACAAAAATGAGGACTTAACTGCTCACCTGGAGGAACCTGAGAGAGAACAGCAAACAAACATCAAAGCAAATTTGAGATGAAGAATAACAAAGATTAAAGGAGAATTAAATGAACGGGAGAAAAAAAGAACAACAGAAAGGATCAATAAAACCAAAAATTGGGTATTTGAGAAAATCAATAAAATTGATGGGCCACAAAAAAAAAAAATTGATGGGCCACTAGCAAGGCTGACAAAGAAAAATTCCTGAAGCACATAAACAAGTTGCATTGATTAAGGAAGAAAAAAAAGATTTCAACAAACTAACCACAAGTAAAGAGATTCAATGAGTCATCAAAAATCTTGCAAAGAAAAACCCAGGGCCATATGGCTTCACAGTAGAATTTTATCAAATACTCCAAAAACAACTAACACCAATCCTGTTCAAACTTTTCCAAAACTTTGAGATAAAAGGAACACTACTTAACTTATTTGAGGAAGCTAATATCATTTTAATGCCAAAACTAGGTAAAAATGCTATGAGAAAGGAAAACTACAGGCCAGTCTCCCTAATGAACATAGATGCAAAAGGATAATCAGCAATATCCTAGCAAATCGAATCTAAGAACACATTAAAAGAATTATACACCACAATCAAGTGGGCTTTATACCAAGAAGGCAAGGATGTTTCAACACAATTACATTCAATTAATGTAATACAGCACATTGACAAATCTAAAGGGAAAAATCACATGACCATCTCAATTGATGCTGAAAAAGCATTCAACAAAATTCACCAATCTTTTTTAATAAAAACAAAAGATAAGAATCAAAAGTAACTTCCTATATATGATAAAGGGTATATATGAAAAATCAATAACATCGTACTCAAAGGAGAGAAACTGAAAGCTTTACCTCTAAGAGCAGGAATGAGACAAAGATGTCCACTGTCACCACTATTATTCAACATTGTACTAGAAGTTCTAGCTAGAGGAACCAGGCAGGAAAAAGAAATAAAATGCATACGGATAGGAAAGGAAAAAGTAAAACTTTCATTATTTGCAGATGACAAGATACTATACTTCAAAATCCTGAAAAATTTACAACAAAGTTACTTGAGCTAATAAACAAATTCAGCAAGGCAGCAGGATATAAAATTAAAGTGCAAAAATCAGTAACATATCTGTACACATGCAATGACCTAACTGAGAAGTCAGTTAAAAGTATATGTGCTCATCGTTTCTCGGCCTTTGGCTAAGATCAAGTGTAGTATCTGTTCTTATCAGTTTAATATCTGAAACATCCTCTATCCAAGGACAATACATTAAATGGATTTTTGGAGATGGGAAATGGAATAGGAGCTTGCTCTGTCCACTCTTCTCATCAATGTGGTTTTGCAGCACTTCCAGGAATAGTGCACCCCCCTCGGGGGAATAATAAATGTATAAAAAGTAAAAAAAAAAAAAAGTATATGTGATCAGTTATAGGTCAGAGCTCCATTTGTAACAAAGAAAACCTTTTTAAGTAAAGGTAAAATAAATATATAAATTATATTTTATCTTAACATAGCTCTGATCAATGTTTAAAAGTGAAACAGAACAGAAACTTTGCTATGGTGTGTTAATGTAAAACACCATATTTTATTTCTGAAAGTAGCTTCATTAACAATACTTATAAATATTAGAGCTTAGATTGTGAGCTTTAACTGTCTGAAATGCTTTGCTTTTTTTTAATAACCAAGTAGTTCGCTGGAACTTCACTGTGACACCAGAAACTCAGCTTTAGTTCTCCAGTTCGGAAAGACAGCATAACTCTATATAGCAACTGTTAAAGAAAGAAACTGAAAATGATCAACTCTGATTAAAGATGTGATTGAAACTGATCTAGTTAAAGTTAAGGTAAATCAAGGTAAAAGAGTAATATTTTCTGCATTTTAAAGCTTTGATTTTTGTGTGAGACAAATTTAAAAACGTTTTTGTCCAAAATTAAATTTTTCTGTAGCTCATTATCTAATCTGTCTTGTCAGTTAATTTAAACAACTTAATTCAGCTTTATTTGCTATAGTACCTGGAATAAGGCATAGCATCTCAATATCCTTGTACACATTAATGTTATACCATGAATGACTTCATCTATTTTGAGCAGAAAATGAAAAGGTATTTGCAAAGTCCCTTGAGGAATTGTGAAAATTAAAACTATTAAACCTCCCTTCCTTGGAATCCCTGACATTTTTTTTAAGCAAGAGGGGCTCCCAATTTAAAAAGCCAAGGCTTCAGTTTTGAGAATTTCCCTCATGTAACTTATTACTGTAATAGCACACTGAACCTACTTCTGATTAGTGCAGAAGGGTTATTTCCAGAAAAATCTCTCCTGTTGTTCAAATACATTCTCTCTCTAAGCCAAACTCTAAACTTCCCCCCTACATGGGATAGGATTTCCTGACCTTGTCATCATGAAACATAACTGGCCCTGACATCATAAGATAAGCTCCAAGGATGATCCTGGCCCTGGCATGATGAATTAGTTGACCAAAAGAGGGAAAAGAAATACTGTTTCAATGGTTAAGAGATTTCAAATTGAGCTGAGAGGTCATTCTGGAGGTTACTTTTATGCAAGTTTCAGCATGATATTGCAAACTGCCACATATGGGAAATCCCAACCAACAGTATTTCTGGAAACTGAAAAATATCCTAGGCTTTTTAACATTTTACTTAAGTTTGCCTTTCAGAAGGCAATTTAAAATGTCCAGATTGTTCCAATGTCAGAGAAACTCTGAAACCCAGAAATACTGGACTGTCCAGGAAAAATGACTGATTTCTTTTCTCTGCTCCTTAATGGCAACATACCTTTTCACCCTTGAAGCAGTTAGAAAAGTCATCACCCAGATATCCCTCAAGACTGAGACATAATTATTAAATGAGAGGGAGGAGATAAGGGAAAATTTCATTACTGAATCATTATATAGATATTCCTTTTGGCTATCTGGTATATCAGAGTGGACAGAGGTAAATATCTGAAATTTATAAATTCTAATCCATCTGCCTTGATCTCTGATAATGACTGTACTGCCTTGTCTTCTGCCCCAGTGATTATAGAAACCTTGTGACTACCTTTATTTATACCTAGTTAACCAGTTTTTAAACTTTAGAGTCTGGTAATCACTAAAGACAGCCCTAATGTTTAAAAATGAAGGGTGTTGGGTCAGCCCATAACTAATCCATCCAAGTCAAAAGTTATCTTATAACTATATCTTGAATTGAAGTTCAATTGTACAAAGCCTGCCTTAATTGTTGAATGGCATAGAGAAGATGGATAAGGTGTAGATGATTAATGGAACAGAACATTGATGCTAACAGTGTTTATTGAATCATATACAGTGACTGTCCAATAAGTCCATTTTTAATGGTATAGATTAGGTGTGCAAAGGATAAATTTTGGGTTTATTGCACATATATTTAAACTGTGTACAATATTTGGAATTGAATTACACAGTGAATGTGAAAGAATTTATTAGAGGATGGCACAAGCCTGTTCAAGGAGAATAAAGTGAACGGTGAAAAAGGGGTGTGCAATGAGTTTTTGTTGAACAGCAGAAATTTTTTTGCAAGTGATGATGATTGAATGACAGAGAGTGGTGTTTAAAGAATTAATGTGTATGGGGCCAAGTATGTACAAAAATGTTACTTGAATTTCACAATGATGGTATGCAAGAAGAACTAGATAAATGGAAAAGAGCATTTGTGCAATAAGTGGCATTTGTGGCTGCCAATAGGAGAGCAGAGTTGTCATTGAACTGCAACCAGTGTCTGCAAGGCATGATACTTGAATGGTGCAGAGTGGCCATAAGAAATGAAGAAAATGGGCACATATGAAGTTCAAGTTGAAATACAAAGTAGGTTGCCATTCTTGATAGTTTTTTGACCCAATGTGCATATGGAAGGGGTGTATATTGCATGGTGCAGAATGGTGGAATACAAAGTCAAACTGATATGTGCATATGGTATTCAAAGCCTTATAGTTGAATGGTATGGAATATTTGGGAAGGGAGTGTTGGCTCAATGACCCAAAATGGGTAAGCAAGTAATTTCTATTGTAGGGTGAAAAAAAATGTGACAAATAAGATGAAATTGAATCACATAGAGTGGTTATGCTGAGTGATTGTTGCCTGGCTTAGAGCAAGTGAGCAATGAGAGAAAGCTGGATGGCACAAAATGAATGTGTTAAAGACAACTTCTTGAGTGTAAATATTGAGTGACTACAGTGTTGTATTTGAATAGCACAGAAAAATTTTGCAAGAAAAGAAATTTTAATGGAGTAGAATTATAGAAAGGAAGTGAATTACATCAATAGATATGCAAGGAATGATAATCAAATGGTACAGTGGAAGTAAGATACCTTACAGAAGAAAATATCATCAGGAAGTGTGCATAGCATGAAATTTGAAAATTTTTCATCCAAAGAGTGAATTAAAATGCAGCCACTTTTGTGCATAAGTACGGTTGTTTAAATATTGCATGTTGTGTGAATTGATGAATAATTAAATGAAACAGTGAATACACACAGTGGGTGGGTAATAGTGTTGAAGGGCTGAGAAAAGTTTATGTTCATTAGTACAGAGTGAGCATAAAAAGAGTGAGAGTGGAATGTTATATAGTGAGTGTGCAAGATATGGAATTGGATGTTTCAATGTGTTTGTACAGTGGTTTTATGCTTAATTACAACAGAAAAAGTGCACAATGAATTGAAGCTTAATAGAGTTTAATGAATGTGCAGGAATTATTATTTGAACACACTGTGGTTGTGAAAGGAATGATAGATGAATGGCAAACAGTGGTTGTGCATGAGTGGAAGTGGGTTTTGCAGAATAAGTGTTGAGTGAGTTCAATTTAAAGCATACCAGTGAGTGTTCAAGGATTGATAGGAAAAAAAACACATTCAGAAGTTAAAAGGACGAATTCACATGGTGTAGAAGAGATGTGCAGGGAATGTTTGATGACTGGAATGTAGTGGAAGACGGGACTGAATGTGAAAGTAGTTTGTGTAGAGTAGTTCAAAATCAGTGAACAAAAAGTTGAAGTGGATTCACTGTGGTTTCCAAGAAGTGATATTTGGTGTACAGTGGTTTTGCAAGAAGTGGAAGATATTTGGTGCAGAATGGGTAGACAAATACTCTAAATTAAATTGCTCACAGTGGGTGTTCAGAGCGATGGTAGAGTGGGATGGCACAGAACACATACACAAGTAGTGGAATTGAATGATGCAGAATGTGTATTCAAGTAGTAGTTATTGAATAACACACAGGCAGTGGGAAACAGTGATATTGGTTTGGAAACAATCATTTGTGATGGATGGAATTTGAATGGCATAGTGTTGGATTGTAGAAGAGAAACTTGATTCACACACATTAATGTGCTAGTAATGATAGTTAAATAGCAAATTGTTCAAGAGTGAAGAAAATTGCACAGAGAATGTATACAAAGAGTTGATTTCAAATACAACATATTGGGTGTGACGAGTGAACTTGGATGAAACTAAGTGAGAATTCAAGAAGTGGAGATTGACTCTACTGTGAGTGGGAAATGAGGGTCATTTAAATTACATAGTGCATGCACAAGAATAGACAGTAAAAACTGGTTAATCCAGGACTTGAAATTCAATTGTAAACAGTGATGTAGGTGAGTGCTACATGGTGGATACGCAAGGAGTTGAATTTGATGGCTCAGTGTGATTTTTCAATGGGTTATGTAAAAAAAAAGAAAGGGAACACAATGAAGTAAAGGTGAAAGAAAATTGGATATTCAGGGAGTATTATTATAGCAGCATCGATAGGTGCTCAAGGAGACACAGAGTGGGTCTGCAAGACAGAAGTTATATAGCGCAGAATGAGTGTGTGAGTTGAATTTCAAACTCACACAAGTGTGCAAGGATTGATAAGACTAATCAACAATGTCTGTATAAAGCTGGATGTATAAAGGAGGAATTTACATGGTTTAGAAGAAAGGTATAAGGAGGATTTACTGACTAGTATTCAATAGCATTGTAAGAAATGTTAACTGAATGGTAAAGAGTGGGTGTGCAAATCATGTATGCTGAATTGTAAAGAATGTGCCCACAAAGGCATGTAGTTAACTTTGCAAATAATTGTGCACTGAATGAATTTTGAGTGACATGGAAAAAGTTAGCAATGAGTGAAAGGAAATGTATAATTGGAGTGCAAACAGAGGTTGTTAGAGTAAAAATTGAGTGACTATATTTGAAGTTTATAAATTTGATATGCAATGAAAGACATCTGAATTGTGTAGAATAGGTATTGTAGGATGGGTAGTTGGAGTGCTCCAATTGGAATGCAAGGAATGATATTTAAAGGGCATAAAATAGATTTACAGTTGGTAGATGAAATGGCACAAGGAAAATTTGGGAATTTGTATTTGAATATACAGACTGGATCGGTAAGATATACTTTAGGATGGGAAAAAATGAGTGTGCAGGGAGTGGGTTGTATACCACATGGCTGATATGAAATGAAGGATAATTTAATGAAACAGAATGTATATACAGGTAATGGAAAACGGATAGTGTAGAATGGTTGGTAAGATGTTAAAGCTGAACAATACACAATGATGTGCCTTGAGTATCAGTGAAGGCATAGAGAAGGTTTGCAGGGGCTGGAAGTTGGATGTTATATAATAGGTGTGCAAACTTTTTAATTTTTTTCAGTTTCAAAGAGTGGCTTTTCAATGAGTCATATTTGAAAGGCATAGAATGGGAATACAACGAGTGGAATTTGGATGGTGCAGAATGAAAATGAAATGTTTGATGTTTGACTTGAAGTGTAAAAGTGCACAGAATGATTGGAGAATGACATATATTTTGTGCAAGAAAGAAAAATTGAAAGTTCTTATCACCAAGATAGTGGGTGAGCCATTCCAGAGCTCTGCCTATGCACAGATACTTTGATCAACAGGAAAACTGTTACCAACAACTTTCTCAAGCCTCCATAAAACATTTGTGTGTGTGAAAACCATGCCAAATCAAGAAAAAGTGTATTAAAAATGGTAGGCTCTCATGGAAGCTTGATTCCTCTCACTCCTATTTCCCCACCTGTTCATAAATGGGCCTGACCATACTCCCAGTGTGTATCCCTGATCTTGGCTTTGGAGGTAACAGAGTAAACCTCATGTACGTACTGGGATATGTCTGTGTCAATCTGTCTGGAAGCATCCGGGAAGACTTAACCAAGACACTCATCACAAGTATGTATCCCAAAACTTGTCATGAGAGTTAAATGCAGCTCACTGAATTCTTTGACAAAACATGACAAAATTTTCAATTTGCAGCTGTCTGGGGCAAATGGTTGCTGGCTATGGGACATGAAGTGCAGTGCCTCAAACTGTGAAGAAATGCTGTTTCCTAAGGAAGAGGATAAATTTGCAACAATGGACATGGGAAAATTCTTAGGACCATCTCACATGCCCAGGACAAGTCACATACATAGAAAAGATGAGTTCAGACTCTGGTTTTGTCTCAGTCTATTCTCTAAATATTGCTAAGAGAGATGGGCTCAAAGGAGAGCATTTAAACAGGAATATCTCCAAAGAAAGATGACTTTTTATACTTTCCTCTTTCTTTCTCTCTTTTTTTGTTTGTTAGCTCCTGGCATTTAGAAAATTTCTTTCATAATGCTAGTTAGATAAACAGTTAAGGAACATATATCCAAGCATCTAAGTTTCAAAGATACATTAAAATATCAAAATGTCCACTTTGTAACAACAGATTACAAAACTTACTAAGAAATGAGAAACAATGGCCCATGGAAAGGAAAAGAAATAAGAATTAAAAACCATCAGCAAAGAAGATCACAGCTAAGACATATCAGAAAAAGACACTTAAAAAAATGGTCCTCAAGAGTTGAGAGGCTCCACTGGAAGTCACTCTTATGCAAGCTTTAATAAGACATTGCTACTTAACATTACTTGCCAAACCCCAACCAAAACCATTCATGCAATCCTAAAGAATACCTAGGGCATTATGTAAGATTCTACATAGGTCTAATGTGATAAGGTAACTCTCCAAAATCTATAACCTCCAGACGGGTCCCTGGACAAGATAAGTCCTGAAATGTAGAGGGGCCACCCCTTCCAGAACATCCACAGTTCCATTTTCGTAGCCCATATTATTGGAAGCCCCTTCCAACATGAAAAATAGAATGGGCATAGCCCAAATATCAGTGGGAGAAAAATCAAAGGTGATGGTGGAGTTATATAGAGAAAGTCAGTAATCTTTTTTCAAATCTTTTTCAATCTTTCAAAAAGATTGAAATCATACAAAAACACTTTCTCAGATCATAAAGGAATGAAGTTGGAAATCAAATGAGTATGGGGGCTGAATAATTATATTGATATTTATTGTAATCTCCAGAACCTTAGAGCAGCTAGAAATAAAAACCTAAAACTGCATAATTGTAACATATACCAAACTTTGAAATTTGTTCTACAACTAATTGTTGTGATGTACTTTGAAATTTATTGCTTTTGTGTGTATATATATATATATATATAACATATATATATATATTTTAAAAAGGAGTATAAGAGAGAAGATAGGATTCAACAAGGAAGTATCATGGAACTGCAACCAATACCAAACTTCAAAACCTGTTCTATATCTGCTTGTAAAAATGTACTTGGAAATTTATTGCTTTTTTGTATATATGTTATATTTTACAATAAAAAACGTGAGAAAATGTTCCTCAATTTGCCGAAAGATCTAAAGTAACATGTTCAAAGAACTAAAGAAAATCAGGAAAATGATAGATGAACACAAAGAGAATGTCAGCAAAGAGATAGAAATAATAAAAAGGAACCAAATAGAGATGAAGATCATAGGAATAAAAATTAAAACTCTCTTTAAGCGAACAATTCAAGAAGAAGACATAACAATCATAAATATTTATGCACCGAACCAAAATGCCCCAAAATACGTGAGGAAAACACTGCAAACCCTGAAAAGGGAAATAGACACATCTACCATAATAGTTGGAGACTTCAATTCCCCACTCTCATCAATGGACAGAACATCTAGACAGAGGGTCAATAAAGAAACAGAGAATTTGAATATTACAATAAATGAACTAGACTTAACAGACATTTATAGGACATTACACCCCACAACAGCAGGATACACCTTTTTCTCAAGTGCTC
>PVIY010004373.1:0-10185 GCA_004026745.1 Myrmecophaga tridactyla
TAATTTATATGAAAACATGACAAAGTAATTTGATTTGGTTTAGTCCCATTTGTCTTCAAGATTACTAAAGTCTTTAACTGGTGATCATATCATCTCTCATGACTAATTCATTAATTACTATCCATCTGCTGCTGAGTCCCATAGAATATTTTCAGCCCAGACCTGTCTTCTGAATTCCATAATTTTATATCCAACTGCCTCTTTCACAACTCCAGTTGGAAATGTACCTCGGTGCCTCAAATTTTACATTTTCCAAACAGAGCTCCTGTTTTCTACCTACCCACACCTGAAAACAAGCTCATCCTGTTGATCTCTCACATCTTCTAGTTGCTTAGGCTTCAAAAAAAAAAAATATGATGGCATCAAAAACATCCTAAAAAAGAAGAAGGGAGTGGGAAGTTTCATGCTTCCTTACTGTGCTGGTTTTAAACTGTTGTGTACACCCCCCAAAAGCCATGTTTTTAATCCTGTTTCGATGTTGCTAGGTGGGATCATTCTGATTAAGTTGTTTCCATGGAGATGTTCCTCACCCAACTGTGAGAGAGACCTGTCAAATAGGTGGTTTCCATGGGGATGTGTCTCTACCCATTCAAGGTAGGTCACTTACTGGAGTCCTTTAAGAAGAACCATTTTGGAAAAAGCTTCAGAGCCAAGATGAGACCCAGACGTTTAGAGATACAGAAAGAAAACACCCCGGGGAAGGTGCTTGAAACAAAAAGCCAAAGACCCCAGCAGATGCCTATGCATCTGGCCATTGCTTTACAGACTTCTTTGCCAACATATCCACCTCAATTCCAAAAGAAATAACTCCCAGAAATGCTTTGTACCACAAAAATATGTCCCAAATTTTAAAGGTTTCTTAGGCTTTGAGGTATTGTATTTTAAAAAGCACCTGTTATTGTACCTGAAACACAAAAGACACTCCATAAATAGAAATTATTCTTTTTCTACTTTGAAGCATAACATTAATTTGGAAGCATATTCCTTTGTTATAAGAAGGATAAGTTAGTAAAAAATTGACTGTGGAACTTATTGCCCATGTTTTTTGTTAGATTTGTTTGATTGATATTTAATAATATCTGCAGTATTAACATCTTTGATAAATAATATTGAAGTATTTATTTTGGCAATCTGATGATTCCGGGATATTATTGGCTATTAAAAATATAAATAGAAAAAATATAGAAATAGATTCAAGGTACATGTACTTAATGATTATGGCTTTTTCCCCTCAATTTTCAATTATATTCAAACTTTAGCTTGACTGCAGTAATTACAAAGGAAACAAATCCTCATATGATAAAGAAAGACTACTACATGTTTTATAATCCACAAATGCGGTCAGAATCACTTTAACGAGCTGTATGTCTTGAGGAGATAGCTTAATGCAAAAATTTGTGAAAGATTTAAGGGTGAAGCAAATTCCTTTGTCCTTTTCTTTAATAAACACCATCACAACTGACCTTTAAAGCAGATAAAGCTATAAGGGAAGACAAGAGCAGATGCAATATTCTGCCAGACCTGTTTGAATATATTTAACAGATGGCCAAGGCAGTTTATTCTTTCTTTTTTTCCTAAGAAATTTCAAGTTGACTTTAATTTCTACATTGCACTTTGAAATATCAAGGTTTTTCTTATAAAATAAATTGAAATAGGAAGTTACCATTAAGAAGGGCTTTTCTTTTGCTGATTATAGAAAAGGGTTTGAGGTAATGAGGACAAGAGCTTCCAGGGGCATAAAGAGATGAAAAATGTAAGCAAGCAGCTATGTTTGCTAGCACTACACTGTGCCCGAGGTATGATCTCAGCACTATCCACAGAGGTGTAAGAATTAGGTTGCCTTTTATTTGACCTCAAGTTTTCTGATTTGTTGTATTGTCATTTGGTCTGTGAAAATGTTCAACCTAATTTTTCCAGACTCTTGTAATCAACTAGAGTGGTATTGATTTTCCCATCATTCTCATACCTTTGGAAGTCATGTATGAGTGAGAATTTGCACACTCTTACAGATGATCTAAACCTACCCAATATGCTCTTAATTATTAATAGCTCTTTCTAAATTTACTAGTGCTGTAAACCTCATATACTGATATATACATTCTTTTTCTTATCCACACAGACGCGTTTATATTCATGCTTTTATAGTCACATATGCCACAAATTTCACTCCCAGATGTCTCCCTGCCATATCTATTCTGTACTCCCCCTGCAGACATTCTGAAACCATTAATAGACACCTGGCCATGAGTGAATTGCACACCCAGCTCCCTGTGAAGCGCTGGACGGAAACAAGCTTCCCTGAGGTCGCTTCAGTTTGACTGTTTTCAAATCTTTTGCTAAGGGTAGAAGAGATTATTCAACATCTCCTAAATGCATTCCCTGCAGGAAATGGCAAACCTACCAGTGATCACATTAACGACATTAAAGGAAACACTTCCTTGCGTGCTTTTTAACATTAATATAGAGCAATCTCTCAAAGTGCAGCTACATGAAATAGAAATGGAATTTTCGGGCTCTGATGATTTTCCTTCTCTATTTACTGCATTTGTGTGTGTGTGTGCATTTTTTCCTTTTTAATTCCCCCCATCATTTTGTTGTGAAATTTTCAAATTTACAGAAAAACTGAACTACAGCATATCAGGCCCCCAGCTATCTTTAATGAGTCTCCCTGATCTTTAACATTTTGCCATAATTGCTTTCCCTTCATCTCTGTCTTTTAATACCTTTCATTGTTGGTGGTGATGGTGACCCATTTGGAAGTAAGTTGCAGGCATCATTATGTTTGACCTCTAAATGCTTGCTCATGCATCTCCTAAGAATGAGAACATTATCATACATAACCACAATATGATCAAAACACATATGGACATTAAAATTAATTTAATCATACTATTTAATATGCAGTCCATATTGTTTAACCATGACATAAATTTTTCTAGCATTCAGGCCAGTTTTCACGTATTTTCATGTAGGTTGTCGCGCAGTGTGGCTCTGATTGTTTCCTCACATTTACATTCATAGTAACTGCTTATTTTGGGGGGAAAAATACTACATAGAGGATGTTGTGTAGTTTTTGGTCACCTCACATCAAGAGGCACTTAAATTTGAGTCTCATCTCATTACTGGTGGTGCTAAATTTGATCACTTGTTTAAATGGCAAATATAAGATTGGTCATTGTAAAGATACTCATTTCCATTTATAATAAATAATTAACCTATCACTGAACCATTCCAGTGAATATCCAGTATCCCAATATCTTTCATGCCATTGTTTTAACACCAATTGTTAATTGGTATTTGTCTTTATCAAAGGCAAGTTCAGGTTGCAAAATTAACTCATTTGCTGCAATTTAACAGAAAGCTGTATTGATTGAACATAAATGTCATAATATTAAAATATGATTAACCTCTTTATAAAATTATCCAATCTAGAATTCCCTAAAATACTGAGGTACAACAAATATACTTAATTGTTTATTGGCGTATAGACAAAGATGGAAGTGAGGCAATAGTAAAGCTTTGGGTACCAGAGCTACACTGTTTATGGATTGGGACTAGTTAGTAGATAAGTATCTGTAAGATGCTAACCTACCCATGGAAAAATACCAATAGTATTTGAAGTTGCTACAAAATTACCTGGATTGTCTTTCTATGTCTCTCACTTTCTTAAGCTCTGCCTAGATTATTTATTTATCTGGAGAGAGAAGGAAACTGGGGGTGGGGGCACTTCAGAAGCAGAAATATGATGACATGGACCTCCCTCTACTCTTTTTCTTCTCCACTGAGACTTTTCTTTTTAGGAAGGACATTAGAAATAATCCTGAATGCATTTTCCTACCCAAGAATGAAAAGTAAATAAAACACAAGACACAAATTCTTACTGGTTAGTGCTTCTCAAGATAATTTTTTAATGGTGCTAGATAATAAAATTTTGAAAGGATTTGAGCAGTTTGCTGGTCAGAATACACTGAAAATGAAAGTGACAACTTTCACTATGAAAAGTCAAAGACTAAGTGGGGATGTAATAGTAAAACTTTATGAAGGGATTGACAGGCGACCAAGTGTAAGAATACTGAAAACTTTTGCAACATTTCAAAAGAGGTGGTTTTAGGATCAATCCAATTTCATACAGTTGCAAGTAAACCTTTGGAACATGTTGCTACCCAAAGATTTAATAGCTTGATGATATAAATTTAAGAAGTCTGATATAAACTAACTGGTTGTATATCCAAATCTGAAGGAAAATAGAAGCTATGAATATTTGAGAAAAATTGTATGAAGAGCCATTACCATTTTGTCCATTAGAATAAAAATGTTCTTCCATCTGAGACAGATTCCTAGAAAAGTTATACCTTGTACCTTTGTAATATAAAAATTCCTATAGTCATTTTGTAGATAATACCTTTATTTTAAAATATCTATTACTTCTGCTTTTAAAAACAAAACGATAAAGAAAAAACACAATTATCTTCTACGTGCTGATTTTCAAATTGTTAGTATTCTTTCCTAGTTAGAACAATTTAAAACATTTATCTCTGAGAAGTATAATAAACAGAACTAATCCATTTTTCCACAACTCAGCAGTGGCAGCTCTTAACATTTAGCATATATTTCCATTCTTTTTTTTCCAATTATTTACTTTTTTATATAAGTTGTACTGTATATATAATTGTATACTCTATCTCTTTTATTTGTGGAATTGGAGTCTTTAAGACGGGGAGCATCTGCCTATATCGCATATTTGGGCTTGAACATTAAAATAAAACAATGAAACAAAAACTCTGCTAAGCAAATAAAATAGGTTTCCTGGCAAGGTGAATTGTGCTTCTCTGTTTGATAGTATAGATAGAGATTCATCTATCTCTATAGGTGCAAAACTTCTCTGACTCATTCTAAACTTCTTAAACTATGAAAATACAAATCTAAGAGGCATCTTTTCACCTTTGGAAACTTTCTATAGCTTAACAAATGTTACCTTCCATACTATTCTTGATTGGCAAGGTTCTCTGCAAGCAGGGCGGCAAGTTTTGCTTAGATTCAGGGAATCTTCTGGGTAGACTGCTTCAAAACTGACTCTATTTTGAGATACAGTGAATGGATTGGAGTGGTTTTGACTGAGATCTGGGGGCATGAGAGGACAATGAAATCCCCAAAAGATAACTCGCTCTGAGGAGAGCAGAGCTTGACTGGTCATCTAAGTTCAACAGAGGTGCTTGCATTTCATGGGTAAGGGCTGAATGCGGTAGAGTGTGTGGCTCTGCTACCCTGTCATAGTAGCAGGTTTGGGATTATGTAATGGCCTAAAAGAAATGAAATTCGGTGCCTTGTCACTTCGCCTAGTTGTAAATTTCCCGTTTGAGTGACTGCCCCTGCTAGCCCAACTGTGAGCGTAACTGCAGCTAGCAAGGCATGCACCGCCATTTGGTCTGCCCTTAGCTTCTCCAATAGCCTTGCCAATTCTCCCTTTCATTCTGCATAATTTACTAGCAGGGTCTGTATTTCCACATGACTTGGATTATAGGAGATGCCTTCAGCTTCTCCAAATGCCTTGTCACTTCTCCTTTTGTGCCATATAGTTTAAAACTGCCAAATTCCAGTATCCACAGGAAAGTCCCACTCTTCCCTTCTGGGTCACAAAAAAAGCAAGAGCACGGGACTCATGTGTATTCTTCCTCTATTCCTTGACCCTCATAAACTCTTGGCCTTTAACTGCCCTATTACCACCTCTCCTCCTTCAAGCCCTTTGGTCTATGCGTTTACAGCTGCCTGCTGTATGCCTCTCATCACCCAAAGTACTTCCATGGAAGTCACAGTGAGGTCTGTGAGTATGAACCGAAAGACCTGTTTCTTTCATGCCTAATTCTGGGGCAGTGCTGGGGCCATGCAGAGATCTGGACTGGCAGCACCCAGGTGCACACTGTCACACCCAGTGCAAGCAGATCACTAGCCACGGATTCAATGGTCACTTTCTCTTTCCTTTCTGGTATCTGAAAACAGACCTAACTTCTTGGGTCTTGGGTATATCTTGTGATTCGAGAGGGAGCTCTCAGGCATCCTGCTGATAAGGCTGAATTACTAAATGTGGGGAAAAGGGAAGCAAGCAATATGAACAAACAAGATAATGTATTTGAACTTCAAGGTAATGTTTCCAGTGATGTAGATTATGCCAAGTTTTCCCAGGCATGAAAGAGAGCCAGGGAGCCAGTGGTCCCAAAGAGCGGCCTTTGTCCACATTACTCTCAGTACTGAGGAAACCAACAAGATAGAAGCATCTGAAGTCCTGAAAGAAGCTCCCATTCTCTGGCTGACATGACCATGATTATTATTATTATTATTATTATTTATTTATTTATTTATTTTTGCATGGGCAGGCACCAGGAATCGAACCCCGGTCTCTGGCAATGGTAGGTGCGAATTCTGCCACTGAGCCACCGTTGCCCTAACATTATTTTTTTAATTTGATTTTTATTTTTTGTACAAAATCATCACCATTACATGCACAAAAATTTGTCATCTTTTAAGTTTTTCATATCATTCTTAATTAATTTAATTCCATATGAAGAGAAAGACCTTGCATTCCACTTTTTTGTATAAGCAATCATTGCTATCGTGCTCCTCATATCTGCTTGAATGAGAGAATGATATGTATTTGGCAAAATCTGTACCCTGATAATCCTGAATCTTCACTTTGCTGGTTCACAGGAAGTTAGTCTTAGCACAGCCAATGATCTTTTATTTCAAGGTAAGACTCTAGTGCTCCAAGTAGATCACTGCTACCTTCTTTTAATGAATAACTGCCTTAGTAAATGCAACTTTCACTTTTCAGACAATTGAAAAAATATTTTTCAGAAATATAGAATTTCCTCAAACCGTAAGTCCTTCCAAAATTGACTACATTTTCACTATTTTAAGTAAAGGACAAATGTGTTTCGATACCATCCCCTGTCCTCCCCAAGACCATGTGGATAAGTCTTTTGTTTAGAGAAAGAACAAGGAAAACAGAAAGAAACTCCTTAAGCATTTAATCAGGCTGTGCTAGGCTATTTGGTAGCTGTCACTTGAAATGGATACTGTGTCACTTTTTTCATGAATGGATGAAAATGTAGGTCCTAAATAAATGATAATCAGAAGCCAGCAGCCAGAGTGTACGATAGGAGGTGAGTGGATGGGGCAGGCATTATAAAAACAAACAAACAAACCAAAGGGTTTTACAAAGTGCAATGATAAATCTTAGCAGGCTTTGTTTGGTGAGTTTGCTTGAAAGACAGGATGCATCATTTGGGTGCTCCTTGAACTGTTTTATCATTGTGCACAGTTTCACAACTGCATTTTAACTTCAGGGACAGGGAAAAGGATAGGGAAAAAAAAATCAAAACAAAAGAGGGCAATAAAAGAGGACACAGAGCTCACAAACTTGAATTATTGCTAACATCATAGTGATGTCCCTTTCAGCTACTCCTTTCACCAGGGCTGGATCTAGCAAGTAGGAATCTTATGGGAATTTTGTATCCATTGTTTTGTCAACTTTTATAGATTTGAGTAGTCAAGCAGAGGTACTGCCTCGATAGAAAGAAAAAAGAAATACTCAAAACTGCAGAAAACAGTAAAGCTGATAAATTGTATTTGATCCCTGTTAACTATTTTCTTCCTGTAAACTCTGGGATTGAAGTGGATTTGTTTAAAGGATCAGAGAACAAAAGGGACTTTCAGGAAATGAAAATATTTATTGAGAAAGTGATACATTCACCTATGGAGAGAGATCTCTTACCATTTGAGAAAAACAATGAACTTCAAAACATGTTTATTTTTCCCAAAATAAGGACCTGTGTAGAGCATTAACTCCATTTCGCCTGCCTGTGTTAAATACTGTGATTGTCTCTGAACCAAAATTAGACACATAAGGAAGAGCAGAGTGGGCAATATATTAGAGAGGAAACTCAGCCCTAATGGTCTCAGTGGGACTGTTCTTTTCCCATTAACTATTTTAAGATGCCCAAATTTCCATCTTCACATTTCCCTTCAAATGAGGAAGCACCTGAAGACATCAGCATAACCTCAGACTCTTCTGAGCCCTTGGCTCTGATTCTGGACTTTGAGTGGGGCAAGACTGTATCAACCTCTGCTAACAGACCCTCCAAGCCTTCCAATTTCCAGCTGCCATGTGGTCCCCAAACCACTGCCACATTGATAGATTTTATAATGCCAGATCCTCTGCTACTATCAGGTACCAAAATCTCTTCCAGTAACTATGGCTGCAAAACAAATTGTCCCAAAATTGAGCAGTAAAACAATAAAAGCCAATCATTTCTTCTGCTTATGGGCAGTGTGGGTCAAGAATTTGGAAGAAGCAGAGAGGGATAATTGCCTTTGCTTCACAACGTCAGGAGCTTGAGCTGGAAGATTTGAAGGCAGGGAACTAAAATCATCTGAAGGCCCACTCACCCACGTGGCTGGTTAATGCTCAACCTGTCCATAGGCTGGAAGCCTGGGTTCTTCTGCTGGGCCTCTCCTTGAAACTCTCTAAGTGAGCTAGTCTGGTTTTGCAAAAAACATGGTGGCTGGATTCAAAGGGCAGCTACCCCAAGGGAAAGAAAGAGAGCCTGGAGGAAGCTGTACTGTCTTTTCTAACCAAACGATGGAAGCCATACATAGTTATTAGGGCCACATTCTATTCATAGGGAAAGTCAGAACCCTGCCCTGATTCAAGTGGGGAGAAGGGAAGGAGAGAGGAGGCCTCAGCTCTTCCAGGGTGTGGTGAGGCTTGGAAAGGAAGACAGTACCGGAGATAATGCTGGGCCACTTCTGGGAACTGCAATGTTTTACAGGGGGGAAACTGTAGTGCAGGATGGCTGAGAGGTCACATAGCAGATCCATAGCCGGCAGATGGTGAGGCAGAGACCCAAGCTTTCGTTCTCTCCCACTCATTCCAACAAATCCCTTTTCTTACAATCACATAACAGTGAGGAGATTTTAATCTCAGAGAAAGGAGAGTTGGAGAGTTGACCTCAATAGACAGGGGACAATTGAAGAGAAACAGAGGTTCATAAAGAGATGAAACAAAAACAAAGTGGGCTATTTTACAAAATTATGTCATACCAGTCTCAACCATAGGAGTTAAATATTTGAATGTGTTTTTATGAAGTATTAAGCCATGCAGTAGTTGCCAATTTGAAAACTGGGTTATAAAAGGATAGCTATCATGGCTATGAGATCTGAAGATATAAATCAGTCTATTGATGTGACTATTTAAACCTGAAAGAAATATTCAGAACCTCTATAATAAGGTATTTGACAGTATCAAAGGAATGTCATAGGACAAACCAAACATCTTTGCTGTTACTGAAACTAGATAAAGTATCAAGTATTCTGAATTAAATTTGACCTTTCAAAACTGTCTTGGTGATTTCTGGTTATGATTATTTACACTGTTAAAATCTGAAAGACATAGACACATCTAAATCAAATTATTACATGTAAATATTATACTTTGAGGATGATCTCTTTATTAAAAACGCCATGGCTACAAAAGGGTCAGTGACAAGAAAAAATATATATATATTCGTGGTGGGGTGTTATATTTAATACAATTACATCTTAGCTTGGCTTCTTCCCAAGCAAAGCAGGAGACAAATTCTATTCAGTTCATTTAGGCGGGGGTGTGTTCGCAGGGGGCAGGGATGCAAAGAGTGGGGTAAAAGAGTTGGGAGAGAAGAGCAACACATGGGTAACTTTTTGCTTTAGCCATCCTATCCCACCAGAACCTTCTGAGGATGCTAATGGAATGCACTCAGATCCCTCTGCCCAATGAATGAAGGGGGAGGCTTTTATCCACTGGCTCCATCCCTCCCTGGGCATGGACAGCCAGAAGGGCACGCAGTCTCCTCCCTAATTCTGGCTTGCACATGCATGAGCACACAATGACTTTCTGCAGGGTTCCACTTCATCACTGCTGAGGAGCCGCAGGGCAGGGTGGGAGAGAAATACAGCATAGGATTGCTGCAATGTGTTGTCTAAGTACACCTGTTTACCTGCAGTAAACTTTTTCATTTTACTACTGAAGTATAATTTACTTCAATGATAAAATGAATGTACAATAAAAAATGAAATGAAGAAATTAGGTGTCCAGTTCAAGGAGGCTTGAAGATTGCACGTATCAGTGCAGCTATCACCCCGAGTTAGGTGGTA
>PVIY010004373.1:10285-103736 GCA_004026745.1 Myrmecophaga tridactyla
CTGTGGAGGCTGTGTCGCCCCTCCCAACATGGCTTCTGGAACCGCCCCTTCCGGACACCTGACTTCCGGAACTGATGGACCGCCCCTTCTGACCGCCTGACTTCTGGGGAACCGCCCCTTCCGGATGTCACCTGACCCCCTTGCTTAAAACCAGTCCCCGCCATCACCCAGGCCGTAGACGCATCTCCCTCCATCTTGGGTTCGGTGAGCTCAGCCAGGGAGCGCAGAAATAAACCCACCTGCTTTAAATTTCCCCTTCTACCGTCCTTCTTTCTCACCCTTTCGCCTCCTAAACCTTTCACATACTCCTTTGTGTGTGACTGCTGTCACTCAACATAACATTTTTTAAGTTCATTCATGTCATAAGGTGTATTAGCAGTATGTTTCTTTTTATTGCTGGGTAGTATTTTTGTTGTTGGACTATACCACAATTTGTTTAGCCATTCTGTGGTTGAAAATACTTTGGGGCTATTGTGAATATGGTTGCTATAAATGTTCTTTTACAAGTCTTTTTATTGACATATCTTTACCTTCCTTTGGCGTTAATATCTCAGAATGGAGTTACTAAGTCAAGGTGTATATATTTTACTTTATCAAAACATTACTGACATTGTGAAAAACAGTTTGACAGATCCTCAGAAAGTGAAGTATAGAATTACCCAACAATTCCACTTCTAGGTTTATAGCCCAAAGAAATGATAAGGAGGTCCTTGAACAGATATTTGTGCATCGATGTTCAGAGTGGCATTATTCACAATTGCCAAAAGGTGGAAGTAACTCCACTGTCCAGCAACTAATGAACGGCTAAACAAAATGTAGTATATACACAAAATGGAATATTATTCAGCTGTAAAAAGGAATGAAGTTCTGATACATGCTAGAACATGAATGATCATTGAAGATATCATTTGAACGAAATAAGCCAAATAGAAAAGAACAAATATTGTATGATCTCACATGAAATAATTTAAAATATGCAAATTAATTGAGTGAGAAATTAGAATACAGGTTACTAGAGACAGAGGAAAGGGTGGGAAATGGGAAGTTAACACCTGATTAGTACAGTTTCTGTTTGGGGTGATGGTAACACTAAAAGTGATTAAATGGGAAGTTTTAGGTCATATATACTTATCAGAATAAATTTTTTTTAAGTATCGAACTGTACAACACAAAGAGTAAATCCTAATGTAAACTCTGGACTATAGTTAATTATATAATTACAAAATTGTTTCATCAATTGTGACAAAGGTACCATACTAATAATGCAAAACGTTAATAGGGAAAATTTGGTATAAGGGAGGGTGGTATATGGGAACACTGTACTCTATATATGATTTTACTGTAAACCTAAATCCCCCAATAAAAAATATTAAAGGAGAAAAACAACATCAGCAAAGAAACAGAACAGAAATTTTTAAAAAATGTTTCCATTTTGAAATATTTTCAAATCACCTTGTCAATTTGATAGGGATTGTATAGAATCTGTAAATGTGAAGAGAAAGGATATATCGGTACTACTGAATCTCCAGATCCATGGATACAATCTTTCTTTCCATTGTTTAAGTCTGAGAGTACATGTCCTTCCTTATTGTCAAATTGAGTGTAAACGTTTCAATATGTCATTATTAGTAATGACAATATATGTAGTTTTTTCATATATATATTTAACCCTTCATCACAGTAAGGAAGTTCCCCTCTTCCTAGATTAAGACATTTTATTACAAATGGGTACTGAATTTTGTTAGATCCTTTTTTTAAGTAACAATTGAGATAATCATAGGACATTTCCCTTTTACTCTGTTAAAATGATGAATTACATCAATTGATTTTATAATATTAAACCAAATCTATATTTACAAGATACACTCCTAGCCCTGAAGTATCTATACTTTATTACATATGGATGGATTTGATTTGCTAATATTTATTAATGAATTCTGCCTCTATATCATAAAACTTTCTGGTCTATGCTTTGAATGTCATGGGCAGGTTTTGGAATGACGGTTTTCTTGAGGTATAAACTGAGATAATTGTTTTTACTTCTTCTTTTCTCAGAAATATTTATAGTTATAAATTCCTTCAAAGCATTGCTTCATCATCATTCTACAATTTTTGATGCACTGTGTTTAAATATTTATTCAGTTCAAAATAGTTTAGATATCCTGGGTGATTTCTTCCTTGATCATAAATTATTTGGAAGTAGTTTTGCCTAATTTTCAAGTATTGGAGAATGATCGACATCCAAGTTGTCTAAAAGAAGTGTATTGGGAGTCACAGCTATCATTTAAAATTCTCAAGTAGCCACTTGAAAAAGTTCAAAAGATATAGGTGGAATTACTTTTTAATTTTTGCTCTGAGCAGTACTTTATTGTGATCTTAAATTAATGCCTTCTGTAGCCATTCTTTTTTTGTATTATCCGCATGTTGTGCTTTTTTATTTTATAATTTATCTGAGAATTTTGCAAAATATCTTAAAGCAATATTTTCCCTCTCTCTCTCATAGAACAAAAAAGGTCATTTTTGAGAATACTTTAAAGAAACCTGAGCAAGACTCCATTTCAAATTTACAAGCATGAGCTTACGAGCCTTTGTTCACTGCTTGTCTGTGTTCAAGAGGGTTCTGATGGAATAGCGTTCACTGCTGCATCCAGGATCATCCACTAGGCCATTCTTCACACTGATCCTGTAGGGCAGACCGAGACCTAATCCCCTTTCTAGGCCTCTTCCTTGAACTGCTGCATACAGTCTAGGAAGGCTGTCGTTGCATTGTCCATAACTAAATAACAGCAGTTCAACGGAGTCATTTGT
This sequence comes from Myrmecophaga tridactyla, assembly GCA_004026745.1. NCBI lineage: Eukaryota > Metazoa > Chordata > Mammalia > Pilosa > Myrmecophagidae > Myrmecophaga > Myrmecophaga tridactyla. Next base: position 13,094 of record PVIY010004373.1, read on the forward strand.
TAATGACCTGAGATAGGGAAGGTTTCTGCAGGGAACAAGTCGGTACCTCCGAAATTACAGTCCAGTTTTTTGGGACAGGGCAATGAGCAACAAAGCTGCCTGTCCCCAAACATCATTAATCTCATTCCAGCTCACAGGGACAGTGGTGAGGCAGCTCAATGTGAAGTTATTGATGATTCCCAAGGGCCCTTATTGCCAGATATCAAATGTTGCACTGAAGACATTGGTTTTCTGCAGTCAGTTGAGTTGGGTCTGGGCATATTTTAGCCTTTTGTCTACACTTGTCAGCACATCAAGCATTTCCAGCTTTCAAGTTCACTGTAATCCCTCTGGTACTGTTTTTCCTGTTGGGCCAGTGCCTCGGTCTCTGTTTGAGCTGCTTTAAGATCTTCTATTGCTCTTTTACCATTCTTCTGCAGCTCCTCCAGCCACTGGACCAACCTTACTTCCTCCACCTTCAGGCCCATCAGCTCCATCTGCAACATCTCCTCATCCTCACTCATCAGCTACCTGGTCTTCAAAGAGCATTTGTAGTTCTGATACTTAAATTCTGTGAAAGCATGTTGGGTATCCAGCTGCTCTGAAAGATTGTTGGTACACCCCTCACACTCTTTTGTGCCAGTGAGGATGTCAAAAATGTCCCCGGCAACCTTTTGGATGCTGCTAAGAGATGCCATTGGGGTAAACTTCTCAAACAAGGTGAAGTTGGACTTCCCTTGAAGTCTTGCCTTCATCAGGGAGGCGTCTGCACCATCTGTCTCCTCCCTGGAGGTATGGCCTATCTCCTCTCCTTCTTCTGGCTGCTCCTGAGCTGAGGCGAGCATTGGAACAGCAAGTCATTGGGTGGTGCTGAGGCCCAGAGTCTCCAAGGACTAGTAAGATTTCAGGGGCTAGCTGCAGCACTGATACATGAAGTGAAAGAAAGGTTTTGATGCTCCCCTTGATTCTAAGTTTGCTTTGAAATTACTTTTTAAAATATATTTTATTGAGACTAATATATCCAACATATAATTATTTCAACATATCAATATGAAATTATTAATATAAGATTTTAGATTTTTTTGTATTAAATTTTTGAGACTTGATGTGTATTTTACACTTACAGTACACCTTCATTTGGATTAACCACATTTCAGTGCTCAATGGCTACAGCGACTTTAATGGAGAGTGCAGCCCTAGAAGCATGGCATGGTAGGTTTTCCTGAGAAGTCTTACTTCAGTGTCTTTGTGTTAACCTACTTGAGTTAACATGTTGGAAGAGGAGCAGGATAATAAAGAGTCAATCTCCTCCAGGGACAAAACCTAGGGTTCTCTTATCTGATCGAGGCCTCTCTTCAGCTTTATTAGAGGTAAAAATAGATTCCTCTGTAGACAACAGAGTAACAAAGGCGGGTCCTCAACTCATCTAGGAAGTAGAAGATGGAATCATGGCCTAGGGAGCTGAGCTAGAGCTCAGCCACAGCACAATAAGAATCCTAAGGAAGAGGAGATAGCTCTCAGTCAATTTTATGGCACTTAACACTTCAGCTTTCCAAGTCTCTGTCCCAACCTGCACATTCAAATCATTCCTAATTGGGGAAGGGTGAAGCCTTCTCTTTGACAATTGTGATTGTATATAACAAAAACTTTTGTTTTCAGGCACACTTGTGGCTACTCCCCCTGAACAGGATTTTTACACATTTAGCCAAATTTCTTACATCCTCTCTACATTTTTTTTAAAATAAATTATTTATTTTTAAATAAATTATGAGGTCAATTTTGTTGCTGGAGTCTAGCTATTTATCCATCCATACATAAACAATCATATGCAAATATGAGTGTGTGCATATGCATGATTTTTTTGGTTCATTTACCTAAAATATGATGTTCCCAGTTTCTAAATGTAATCGTTTGCTAAAGCTGGTAGAATACAATATACCAGAAATGGAATGGTTTATAAAGGGAATTTATTACGTTTCAAGTTTAGAATTATAAGACCAGGAAAAGATACCTTGACTCAAGAAGGGTCAACGTCTGTCACATGGGAAGGCATGTGGCTGGCATCTACTTGTCCTTGTTCCTGGTTCTGTTGCTTCCAGTCTCTGATGCCAGTGGTTCCCTCTCTAAGCACCTGTGGGCCTGCACTTAGCTTCTCTGGGACACTCTCTGGGCTCTGGCTTGCTTAGCATCCCACAGAAAGACGCATGGTGATGTCTGCTGGGCTCTATCCATGTCTAGGCATCTGCTCTATCTGTAGACACTCCAAATATCTCCAAACATTGTGTCTCGGACAATTCTGAAGCAACTATTCTCCAAGTGTCTGCATCTGAGGTTTTTCTAAAATGTTTCCCTTTTTAAAGGACTCTAGTAAACTAATTAAGACCCACTTGAATTGGTGGAGTTACATCTCCATCTAATCAAAAGGCCATACCCACAATTGCATGTGTCACATCTACATGGAGATAATCTAACCAAGAGGTCATACCATAACCAGGTGTGTCATATGTCCATGGAAACAATCTAGTCAAAGTTTCCCACCCTAAACAATAGGTCTGGCCCCACAAGACTTGATCAGGATTAAAACATGGCTTTACTGGGAACAAAACAGTTTCAAACTGGCACACCTGATTCATATTCTTTTCTTATCAAAGTCCAGTTTTTAACACATTTTTAACATATTTACTGTATGGAGGCTGTGTTTTCCATTAACTTTGCAGATCTCTCAGTTTTACAGTGAGATTTGGGCCTTATTTTCAGCTTCATTTTTGGCTGAAGAAGATAAGGGCTTCCATACATACCACTATAGAGGTACACTGAGTTTTGAAACTAAGGTTGATATTTAACTGACCTTGGCTTATCATTTTCTTTTTCTCATAGCTTCCAAAACAGTAACAAAAGCTACCTAATTTCACAATCCTTCCATTTACCAATGTCCCCATAATACTAAAGTTCTGCAGCTTTCACATAACTTGGTGCTTCTCAAACTTTACTACACATCAGAATTACCTGGAGGGCCTATTACAACACAAATTTCTGGACTGTACCCTTACAGTGTTTTCTGTAGATTTTGGGTGGATGAGGTACAATCATTTGTCTTTGTAAAGATATCTCAGGTAATGCTGATACTGCTTGTTCAGGGACCACACGTTGAGACCCAATGATACAACACTGTTTCAGCCTCCACCCATACCTTATCCAAATCCTCTATGGAAAAGATTTGTAAGTGTGATGCCACCCATGAAACTCTGAGGAGTCTTATGAAATGCATCTCAGAACTGTCTGCCCAGAGGATAGAAAATGGAAATATTTACCCATCAGCTCCTCTATGCATTGATTAAGGGGACTCCCTAGGCATTAACTTCCTTGCTCTAGCAGATTGTTCATATATGAGAAAGGACCCTGTTGATGTCCTGTCATGTCTTGGAGAAGTCCCAGGAGAGAAAACAAGATATACGCAGTGCTAGCCTGATGTAGGCATTGTGTAATTGGATTTGTGTGCAGCTGGTTAGAGTCTGCGTGAATGCTGTTATGACAGCAATGACTATAATTAAGGAGTAGGACAGAGAGAATTTTGAAGAAAGAACAAGAGTCCAATACAATTGCATTTATGCAAACAGTATCCTCATCATTTTCAATTTCTGAAGCTTGTATTTGGTTTTATGAAGCATTCTAAATATTTTTACAACATAGTCTGTAGAGGTCTTTTACCAAAGAGAAATTTGTCACAAAGAAATGAGGTAAGGCAAATGTTACATTAAGAAAATTGAATTTCCTTGATTTAGAGGATTAAAAGAAAACAGAGAAAAAGGAAAGCCCCACTTGGAATCATCTTTTAATTTATGTACCATTTCAAATGCTTTTTTAACTTTAGGGCTTAGAAATAAAAAAGTTTAATTAGGATATATATAATAGGAAAATACTGGATGAAGACGATAGAATCTTCGATAGTCTATAAACAAGATTACTATGTTCTAGTTTACAAACTGTTAAAATGCAATATTCCAGAACTGGGATGATTTTTAAAGGGGGAATTTAATAAGTTACAAGTTTACAGTTCTAAGGAAGTCCAAATTATACATCTAGGTGGCACCAACAAGAGGTTATCTACACTCAAGAAAGAACAGTTGATCTGGAGCCCCTCTGTCAGCTGGGACGTCACATGGCTGGCATCTGCTGGTCACTTGCTCCTGGACTCCTTTGCTTCCATGTGTGGAAAGAGGAAAGGACAAAACAGAAAGCTTCCCAAGAAAACTGCACCTGAGCAAAGACCAGTGAATAGTAATTATTTGGAGTAAACTACATGTGGCTTAGTTTTGCTGGATTCTGAACTGTGAAACAGGGGTAGCAGTTGATGGGACTGGAATTGTAATCTAGGACCAAATCCAAGAGGGGTTTCACTTCCCTGTTGAGAAGTTTGGACTTTATCCTGTAGGCTGAAAGCCAGACAAAGTCGTATCTTTGCCCTAACATCCACCTAGATGTATAATCAGTGAAAAATAAGAACCAAATTTCTTAATGAAATATCTGTAAAACGTACACTTGAGTTCCTGAGTTCCAGTTGTGGCTCCATCACTAATTAATAAAGAAGCAACTACCTGTTTGCTCCTCAGTTACTTTAGATGCCAAAAAATGAACCCACTTTATTACATTTCAAGGGACTGTTGGGCACATTAAATGCAATAACAGATGTGAAAGCATTTTCTAAATTTATAAATATGTCTTATATTCACACAGCATGTATTATTAATATTATTTCAACTTCTTAGAAGATAGATGTTTGATGCACAAAAGCATCACTCTCCCATGCAAATGCCTATCAATTTGGATAAAGTATGTGACTGTGCATATGTAATAAAATGAGCAAGCACTGATAAAAGATGCATACCAAACATTTGGGGCTGAAGGACATTTTGTTTTGTTTTGTTTTGTATTCTCTGTGCAACTGAGCTGAATATTCGGTATGCATTTCTCCTTGATGTTACATTTACTTGTATTACATATATGTTCTCAGGAAAGATCCACAACTTATAATAACTGATTTCTGGTTCATAATTTCTTTGGAGAGTCTAAATTGTAAATGAATATTCAAAATGAGCTACATTCTGACTCTAAGATGAAAAGAAATGGAAAATCTCATGTAATTTTTGCACAAGAGTCACACAAATTCCTCACTTTCTTAGGTTTTGTAACTGTCAACCCATCACTCTCCACTAGCCTCAATTTCATTTTTATGTGCATTTATATTAGGAACAGATAGCAAGCAATTCTAGTAGTTCAATATCACTTTCAATGTTCTCTCACCTTTAGAGAGTGCCACCACATTTTGGATTGTAGCTTAAAGGTCTTGTTTATTGAGTCAACCTACATACGCCACTAGGGGCTTAAACAAGTTGCATTTGCAAGTAACATGCATACCCTGCTCAGTGCATGATTCATTTGTTTCTATCTCCTCACCTTGCACTCTGTCCTCATGACATACATACAGAACTTGGTTTCTACCGAGCTTAATAAACTCTCTTAAATGCTGTGGGAAAGGTAGCAGAGTCAGGGAAAACATGTACCATAAAAAATGTGCCGGTGAAGTAGCACTGTCACTGCTACCAAAGCACTGCAGAGCACAGCATGATGGCCTCAGCGTAAGTTCTTCCCGCACCCAGTAAAAATGAAAACAACATTGTAATAAATTAGCTGGAACTGCACTTCCCTAGGTGTTCAGTGACAGCATGATAAATAACCCTATGCATGTACAATCTGGCTTTCCCTCTGCCAAGGTTTTCTACCATAATATTTTCAGGCCTAAAGTCATGGTCATCAACACTTGATTAATACAAGGAGGGAAAGTTAAGATAACACAAGGGATGTATTTTTTTTTAACAGTGCAACATATTAACAGTATAATTTTGTATCTAGGTTAGATTTGCTTGATCATTACAAGGATGAACATTTTAATATGTAATTTGTAGATGTAATGTCCAATCCCCCCCATAAAGTAAATACTTTGAATAACTCTAGAGGCACATCTGGGTTTGTTTATAACTGATTATTGAGGCACATTTCTTTGTCCTCTCGTTTTCTCCCTTTTGTGAAGGGTGTCCTTAAACCTTGCAATGCTATTTTTGTGTGCTGAATTTATTCCTCAGTACATTTTCCATAATACATATGTACTCACACATATTTATGTGTATATATAAATTATGTATATAATACAACTGGGTTTTATAAATATTTATACCACATTCACTTAACCTTAATCTATCAAATAAATTCAGCTATATATGTATAATTTTCACAGTGAAGGAATAACTTTCCTAGCTAAACTACTATTGTCAGAAATAGATCTGTATTTACTCTCGTTTCTCCAATTATCTTCTTTTGTTACTCTGATGAAAAAAAAAGTAACCATAACATCCCTTTACCATTAATTATTGTACTAGAGAAAATGAATGTTCAAGAAAATAACAATAAAACTGATTTTTACTGAATAGCGAAGCTGGATAAAGGAAAAATAAGTAATTTGTTTTCATTTTTGGAGGGATGGTTTGTGAAATTAACTCCAAGATACTGTATAGTATTTAGACACAGCACATGTATTTATTTATAATATCCCTTTCTCATCCTTTAGGACCTAAAGAATGTCATGGATTTAGACTCCCATGATCCCCCCACTTTGAAGTGTGTGTGTGTGTGTGTGTGTGCGTGTGTATGCATAGGTGTGCTGTGTGTTTCTGTGTATGTATTTAAAGAGAGTCATAATGACAGCTATTACATACTTAACGCATAATATATTCTAGGCATGGTTTCAAGTATTCCAATAGTTTTTTAGCTCTTTGGATTGGCAGAAATGACTATTTTATATAGGTACCATTATATTCTCTTTTTATAAATGAGGACATAAGAGCAAGTAGGTATGGTGCTGACCAAAGTAGGAATTGTGTTCATTCCTTTTGCAGGAAATATATTCAAATGGATGGGAATCATGTCTTATTTATCTTTGTAGCTCCAGGGCCTAGTTCTGTACAATATTTGATATATCAAAATGCCTAATTGACTGTGACATACTCATCAAAATATTTTACTTTGTAATTTGGATACCTGCATATTTAACCTGGAATCATAAACATCTTAGTTAAAATTTTTGCAAATAGCGAAAAACCTTGCTTTATCTAAAATGGGAATTTCTTAGAAGGGCACATGGAACTTGAGATCAAAAGCAGGAAACTAGGCTTTATAGTGAGTGCACTGCAAACAAATTGAAGGACCCCAGGAAGCCTGGTTGATTCTTTTTCTCTCTAGTTACATGTTTTTTTTCCCTGCAGATTCTATCTCAACACCTCATCAGTCTTTTCTTTCTTAGTAGGCTAGCTTTTTCAGCTACATAATGCAGATAATAAAAATAAGTCACTCCAGCCCAATCTTTACATGAGCTCCTGGCTATAGCAGGATCAACTAACTGATTTTCTCTATGCTCCAAGCCTGAATTCCTGGGGGTGAGATTCAGTTGATCTTGCTTGGGCCAGGGACCCACCTCTCAGTGGCCTGGTTTGCTGCATCTATGAGCAGAAGCCATGGAAGAAGATCTGTGACAGGCAAGGGTAGGCAGCTGCTCCAACGGTATGGGGGTAAAGAGACCATAGTGATGGAGCAAATAATTGACATCTTTAATACATTTGTATTTACTTCAGCAAAACAGTATCAGCATGGGTTCTTATGAAGGCACAAATGTGACATCATTTTGCAAGGAAGTAGAAATACATCCTTATGTATAATTTCCTGTTTTGAATATTCATGAGCGGTGTCTAAACAACATCAAATTCTTCAGAAAATTTAGAGAAAATACCAACTAAGTATTTACTTGAAGACCAAGTAATTTCAAATGGAGTGAAGCAGAATCGTGATGCTTCCATAACACTTTGGACTTTCAAATTCTACTTTAGGGATCATTATTCAATTTATAGCTAGTGAGCTTGTTCATATAAAGAAAAAACTGCACAAATGTTAAATTAAAATGCTACATTATTTATCTATTTTAATATAATTAGAGCTATGGGGAAATAGATATCTAAGTATTATGCTTGCAATACTGTTAGCTTAGAAATGGCTGCATTTCATGATCATGCCTCATCCTACATTTTTGGTATTAAAATATATAGGGAGTAGTTCTTTCTTTTAGCCTCACTATTTGACAATCCCCAAAATAGAATATTAAGTTGGCACTATAAGCATTATTTTTGTTTAATTTACTTGTCAGTGAGAAGGAAAAGTAAAATAACTATTAGTTTAGAGTAGCATAGGTATAAGATCTCTAACACCATGAAAACAGGTAACAGTAAAGGGGAAAGATCAAGAAGGCAAAGCATAATTTGAAATTATGACAACTGAGTAGACTTTATAGTTTTGAGTTTCATAGAAGTCTAGTCAAAAGAAACATGACTATTTTCTCCTTCTTACTGTCAGATAAAAGGATAGGCAGAAAAATGACCGCATAAAAGGTCCATGCCCTAATCCTCAAAGCCTGTGATTTGACTTTTTTTCATGGTAAAAGGGACTTTGTGGATGTAATTAAGGTTAAAGATTTTGAGATGAGATTAGCCAGGATTACAGAGGTGGTGTTAGGTTGGAGGAACGGGGACAGGCACTGCAACTGAAGCTGTGGAGGCTGTGTCGCCCCTCCCAACTGCCCCTTCTGGACACCTGACTTCCGGAACTGATGAACCGCCCCTTCCGACCACCTGACTCTTGGAGAACCGCCCCTTCCGGCCACCTGACTTCTGGAGAGCCGCCCCTTCTGGACGTCACCTGACCCCCTTGCTTAAAAACCGCCCACACCATCGCTCAGGCTCCGACTCACCTCCCTCCATCATGGGTTGAGTGTAGTCAGTCCGGGAGCGCAGAAATAAACCCGCCCGCCTTAAATTTCCCGGTCTACCGTCCTTCTTTCTCACCCTTTCACCTCCTAAACCTTTCAGGTGGGACACAGTTTTTAAGAGTAGAGAAGCTCTCCCAGGCATAGAGAACCAGAGAGATGACATGTGCAGATTTGATGTTCAGTTGATTATGAACTGTAGAGGGCCACGTGTAAGGACTAGAGAAAGGCCTCAAGTGGCTGGAAAAGGCAAGGAAACAGATTCTCGCCTAGAGCCTCAAGAATGAACGGAACCCTTTTAATTCCTTGATTTTAGGATTTCTAATATTATTTTACGGAACCATAACATAATAACTTCGTATTGTAGAACAATATAAAACAATACAAATACTTAAAACAATACAAATGAACTTGTAGTCATTTCCTCCTGCAGCTGTAGGAAACCAATAGAAATACAAAGATGCAAACCTGTTCTTGGAAAAAAAAGTGCTTTTACCAGTCCTGAGCTCCAAAAGAAAACTTTACAACTAGAAGCTTTATAATAGTAATCAAGCAGCCCAATGAAAAATGATCCTAATTGCAATTTTGCAAAAAATTGCAGAGACATTCCTTATATGGGTTTGTTTGTTTTATTATACAAACAAGTTATTAAAAATATTTAAAATATAAATATATATACATATCAAAACATGAACTATTTTCTTCTCAGTTTTAAATGTATAGAGGAATAAAAATAGAGCAATACTGATATGACTTAGATGTTATAATTTCAAGCACAAACACTGAACGTTAGTGTTTTAATTCTTTGTAAATGCTTATAAAGACTAATTTGAACAGTGTTTGCCCTCTTATGTCTCGTAATATAAACTACAATAGGAGCAAGCATCTTTTCTATGCATTAGCAGATGTCATACTCCTTTCTAAGTGTTGATCGGCTTTCAACTTTTTATCATTTGCGCATAAGATAACATGAAATATCTCCCAAGGGGTCCTTCAATGTGAAGTTTTATGCCAGTGTCATCTCATCTGGAACATGTTCATCCTATTTATCACAACTACTTTCCTCATATATGTCAATAAGTTGCCTTCAGGAAGTTTCCTTGGCTGCATATCTAGCATCTCTCAAACAGTAGCATTGTCAACATTCCTAGGATCAACTATTTCTTCTATGACTCCTCTTTTGCTTAATTCAAATTACACTTCCAGTATTATCATGCTTTTTGTCTTTGCTCCACTTTCAATTCTGTAGCGCAATTCCTTCTTTTGAGTATCTGTTTTTGTGCAATGTCCTTTGGTCATATCACTGAGATACAAGAAGAAAACACAGCTACACACTTTGCTGTGTGTGTGTGTGTGTGTGTGTGTGTGTGTGTGTGTGTGTGGACTGAATAATGGATATGTGACGATCAATCACCAACAGACTGAAAGAAGCAGGATGACTGGTCACTGGTACTGATGCTTATCTGTTATATATGTTATGATGTGTCTGCTTAAGAACTAGTGGCAACGTTTGTACTTTATGCAATTACGGTTAATATACTGTGCTAACTGAAGTTTGAACATGATTTTCACCCAACTGACTGATGATATTTAACTCAACTGAGATAATTGTAATACTTGCATATAACATCTGGAAAAAACAAGGACTATCTGCATTGGGTATTAAATATACAAGGAGGTTGAATATTGAAAATTACCAGTTTAAAGAACATCTCATGGAAGCCATTCTATACAAGGTGGGATTGAAAAATACTAGGAAATTAGGAGATGATCTTTTGATCATGTAAAATTATACTCTATTTTTCTGAATATATGTTAAAAAAGAGAGACCCTTAAAGAAATTAATACAACAAGCTTGAGCGAGAGGGACTGGAGAAAAAGCCAGCCAACAGATTAATCTAGAACATAGAGACAGTTTTATAAAAGCAAAACATGCTAGGAATTTTTCCCATAAAGCCCTCATATTATGATAAATGTGAATACTGTATTTGTTTATTAGGAAAACCAACTATGCCTTCTGCTTTAGTTTCCTTTGTTGCATCAATAATTTTTAAACAATATTCTATTTCTACAGCATAACTCTGTCACCAGGTAGCCAAGCTTTTCTTTGACAAATCAAATACTAAATAATTCATTGCTGCTCTAAGGGGAAAAGTATACACAGCATACAGCTATTGGAAGTTTCCCTTCCTCATAAACAGGACAGCCTTACACAGATATGCTGAAGCATGTCCTCTCCATGAGCAAGTGCCTTTAAAATGGATCAGGACAGAAAGCACGAATTAGGAAAAAATTGGACCTACTGGTCAACAGTCTGTTCTTCTTATTAAAATATGTTTGCTGCAGTTCTTTAACTGATAATTAATATAGAATTATATCGCCTTAATTAGCTGAGTGTAAAATATATTCCTTTACAAAAGAAAAATATAATGGTCTTAACAAAGAACTGATAGGAATTTATAGGGCTTATTTTTACATGTTTTCAATTCTTTATTTCTAATTGTTTTCTTCCACTTTCCTAATGCACATGGCAGAAGACAGGATGATAGAAAGGTGACAAATGTGCTCAGAGAAAAGAAATAATGCTAAGGTAGAATGTATACGATGGTTATTTCCAAAAATTAAAATATATTAGATTATGGAGATATCTAGGAAGAATATGGCTATCATGTAAATCACTGAGAAATGATTTGAAAAAAGTAAAAACGATCTTGTTTTAAAAACTACCTTTTACTCAAAATCCAAAGAAGGAAATCAATAACATCTGATTCTATTTTTAAAGATATATCAATAGGTTTGTTAGATAAAGACATATATACCCCCCTCTTATTTACCAAATACAAAACAGGTTGGAGAAATAATGTTTATAATCATAATATACTTATGTCACATACCTCTAGGGTCTTACAATGCTTGACAAAATTCATCCCATTAATTCTTACAGTATCCCTGTGAGATAGGCAGCAAGCAGATATTATTAGTCAATAAATTACCTAATGTCCATATGTAGAAGCAAAAAACCTAGCAAGTCTTGAGAGGCCTCTAGAATCTGCTAGTTTACTGCCTTTGGGGGAAGGAAAATGACTGCAGGGAAATTAATCATCCTCTTTCCACCATCTACCAACCCCCTGCCTGGCACTGGGAGATTTTTATTTTTGTTTTATTTTTGCCTCTCATTCTTCAATAACAATTTAATTTTTAGAGAATTTACTTAACTGAATGCAAGGATAAATCTTTAAGCAATTGAACTTTCTGCCTCATTTCTACTCACTTTCTACCACTTTGTAATCGCAGATTGTTCTGTACTTGGAGTCCTTTTCTCTGTAATCAGTTTTCCCAGTTGTAAATTACTAAATGATACATCTCCAGTTCTACCCTCACAGGCTCAGAGGAAATTCCAGACTCTCTCATTTTTTTTCTCCAATATTTCTGTAAACCCACATCTCTCATGCTGATTCCTTGCACATTAAAGTCATTTTGAAATTCTACTGATGAACTCTAGATTCTATTTATTCATACTGCTGCTCCCTCACAAGGGGCCATGGAAGTTGGGCTGAGGCAAACTGAGTATACAGCAAGGAGTTCTATTCAGAATCATCTCTGCCCTAATTTTGGTCTTTAAAGAGTGGTGGTATTAATGATCTTAATGACAGAATCTCTGCAATAATAATTTAAACATTATTTTACATTTGCAATATACTTTGTGACATTCCAAACACTTTACATTCACTACCGTGTGAAACCCTTCCGAGATAGGTAGTTTTATTATATGCATTTTAAACTTAAGGAAACATTAAGCCTGGAATGTAACTTGACTATGTCTACTCAGGAATTACGGACTGAGGTGCAAGGCCTCATTTGGGGTGTAGAATTGCAATTCGGGGAGCACAGACTCAGGTAGCAACCCAAACTGTGTCCCATCTTGGGGCCTCCAAGCAAGAGTTTTTAAAGAAAATGAAGATTGCATAAGTTGTTTGTAAAGAATTATGACTGATGGGCATTTGGGTTTTCCCAATGTCCTTTAAATTAGACAGTTTATGGCTTTCTTGATCTTGGACTTGTTCATGGTGTCCAGATGTCCTTAGAAGCATTGTTGCTTTTGGTTTTGCATACTTTGGCAGTTTGTGTTATCTGACTGAGCATAAGAATAAGTTCTTGAATGTCCTTCTGACTCCATTTTAAATCACTTAAGCAATAGTAACTCCATTTTATTTTCTCTCTTTTCTCATCCATAATCACACAAGAGCAAGAGAGGATTAGGATTCAAACTCATCTTTCTTTCATTTAAGTCATATGTTCTGAACCACTAAGTTTTATCACTAAAAATCATGTATGCTAAGCAATGTAAAGCTATCCATTATTATCGAGAAACAATTTTAAGACGGCAAGAGAGAGAGAGATTGTATTTGTGGTGCTAGGGTTGCTTGTGTAATATATTAAATTTCTCATGGTTTTATTTTCCTGAAAACGTGTGTTTTGTACTGTAGTAGAATGAACTTAGGCTTTGCAGTTTGTATAGCTCATTGACTATATCTTTGATAGCTCTACTGTGTTTCCACCTTGCTCCTCACCCTCATTGTAAATTGAGATCTTGAAAGATTAGAAACAGGCTTCATTCCTTGGTGGTGTGTGTGAGGTGACAGAAGGCACACAATGAATAGCTGGAAGAACTAGGATCATGATCCCAGATTCCTGAATTTTTGATGAGGACTCAATCCATCCCTATTGCTTTCCCATCAAGCAAAGTACACCAGATCTGTGTGGTTGCACTGCTCCATCAAATATGTGGGGTAGATATAGCTTTGTTCTTTATTTTCAATACTGAAATTGAAATGTTAGGTAAAATATGAGAATAGTATTATCAACATATTAGGAAAGAACAATGCATTTGATATCAAGGTTTCACTTACCACTTAAACAGTGAATAGAACATAAACCCAGTGAATTTTGTCACTGCCCTCTAGTTTATTTAAATATGGTTTCAATATTCTGGAAGTCTTAGGGAAGTTATTTGCAGATTGATTGTTTAGCAATGTTTAGCAATGCACAGGTAATGCTAGGGTATCAAGAACTCTTCTTTTAGAGCATTACACCAGTTTAATTTCATAACAGAAACATGAATTATCACAGACCTGTGGGATTACAGCTTCCAGGATTACATTACAGTAAATCAAAACCAAGGATGGGTAAAGTGTCTGCAGGATGTTTGTCAAAATACCTGCAGTCATTTCTCAAATACTGTTTGGCCAAAATAGAAGGATATTTACCAATCTCCTTCTTGTGCTCACTTTTATTTAGTTCTGCAGCTTACTGATAAATGAATCTGTGTGTTGCTGGTTCTTATTTATATCATTAATCACAATTGCATTTCCTTCTTTAAAATTAATTTCTGTGAGTTCATTTTGTTCAGAGGAATATTAAGTTATCATATGCTTAAAAACATAATTTTACATATTCAAATTCATAATTTTCATGGCAAGATTTTCCAATACTATACTTCATTTATATCAACTAAAATCTGTATAACAGCTCATGCCTACTTCCTATTTTCTACCATTTTATGATCCTTAACAATATAAACTTAAAAAAAGCAAAAGTAATATTAAACAATTTTGAAGCACAATGGCCTCTAGTCTATGCAACAAGTGTTCTAAGTATTGAATATGATTTTAGGAAATCATCTAGTTACTCCTTGAGTTAATCTCTTAAAGATATATCTTTTCATCATCTAATATTCACCAGCCAATGTGATGGCCATTAGAAAGCCAATGATAAAATAGAGCAGGTCCAGAAGATCTGATTAATGAGGAATCATACATGAAAATAAGTAATAAGACATTATAGTGCAGGTAACTTTTAGTTTATTCAAATATTTATTGACCGCTGTGTGTTAAGTGCTTTGTAAGACATTGGAAATTGAAGTATGAAAAAAACCATAGTCATTGCTTTAAGAAATTTAAGTTGATACACATTTGACAGTAGATACTCAAAGACTAAGGAATTTAGTCTTGAGTTAAAGCCAGGGAAGGAAAGCAGAGTTGCTGACAATTAAGTTGATTCTTAAAAGGGGAAAATCGTTTATTAGTTTTTCAAAACAAATTCCACCAATATTATCAAAGCTGCAGGTTTTTTTTGAAAGAGAAACTACTCAAGCAGGAATGGGGGGAGTGAGTCTGAAAATGAAGGGTGGGTTACAGCAGCTTATAAAGGCAATTAAGGGATTTATAAGTGGCAAGTTATGATTTGTTAACATTGAAGTGTTTCATTATATACAAGGGGCTTACAAAGCAGGGAACAGATAAACACAGGTTAACATAGTAGACTTGCCAATTTTTAATAGGCTATCCCTCTCTGACTGAGACCATAAATATTCAAATTATAGCTTATCAGGAATGCTCTTCTTTCTTGCCTGTATTCATCCTTGGCCAATGTTTATCTTCTAAAAAGGCCCTGCCATTTCTCAGAAAGGGGACCACGCCTGGCAGCTCCCTTTGCAGGTGGACATTTTTTTATTCACAAGATGAAGGAGGGATTGGCAAGTGAAGAGATTTCAGACCAACTAAAATATTTTTAAGCCCATTAGGAGTTGGCAAATTATTTAGCATAATTGGAATATAAGTAACTGGGGTAGCACGGAATGAGGTGTGGGGAGCAGTGAACTGCAGACCCCTACATGATAAGGCAGATGGGATGTGCTAAATTTTGGTTTTGTAAGGCATTCTAAAGAATTTAGTAGTTATTCTAAGTAAAGATGAAAAGGCATTGAAATAGTTACACAGGGTTATAAAATATTAAAGTTTTTAAGATAATTATTGCAGCAATATGGTGGATGGATGGGCGGCAAACACTCAGATCATTTTAACATAATATGGTAAATGTTATGGTAGAATCTAGAGAAAATGCCAGGAGGTGATCAGCTCTTCCTTATATTGCAAGTGGAGGCCTTATAGGCAATAGTACTAAGACTGATTTTTGAATAATGATACAAGTTTCACAGAGAAGTGAGCAAAAAGGTAACTGGAATACTAATTGGTATACTCTATTTCCATGATTTTACAGAAAGACAGGACATGAAAAGTCCCAGGCCGTAAAACTGGCATTCCTTACAACAGACATGGCCAAGAGAAAATGCAAAGCATCAGGGCTTCAACACACCTCAGGAACTGGTTTTAGCCTTCTGCTATACCACATAAAGTGGCGGGGGCCAAATAAAATAGTGTGAACAACCATATATCAAAAATATAGTTCTGTTATTGGGAGAATTTTGATTGAATTTCCCTGGCAGATGATCCAGTTCTTCATGTTCATGGAGGTATTTGATTTAAATTACTATTAAAGTGAAATTAAGTTGGCATTAACCTTGTCTATTCACTTGCTGCTGCTGAAAGGTAAACACGCCATTCTGACATGCATGAAAATGAAATGATGAATTGATACACACAAAGCTTGGAATGGATGGAGTCCTTCTAATGAGTGATTACCTGTGGTATAACCATATTGATTGTGTTTGTACATGTCAAATGAGGCTGGCGAGAATGAAGTTGAAGAAATCAATCTTAGAAGCTGCTAGAATAGCAGCCTCCTTCTTTCACAACTACTAAATCATGAACTTCAAGGAAAAAAGTAACTGCAAAATTTTGTAAGGTACCAGTCTTTTCCCAACACTATTTGGCTTGGCAAAGGATTTCTTGTTGACTTAAAAGACAAACGTATGTTCAGGTAATGATTTGTGGAGGACAATTATTTACAAGAGCATGCTCTTCCAATCTCCGTCCTCTCAATATAATAAAGTAGAATTAAGTCTTTCTATTTCTATCTATTTGTCTTAAAATTACAAAACTACTTTTAGAGACCTATACCTTCTATCTCCATTCCTTTCAATTTAAGAAGGAGTAGATACTTCTACACTGCTTTCTATACACTGGGCTTAAGATTTATTAGAACGAATGTATGGAAATAAAAGAAAAAAAAGAGACTATATTTATGTTTTAAATTTTTCTTTGGAATCTTTTCAGGAATAAGTGGGGCTATGTGCACACACAGTAAAATGGAGTTCATCGTTCAATACCGGTCTGCTGGCAAAAGAAGAAGTGTGACTTCCAGTCTTCCACTTAGAGGACTGGAATTCACACTGAGAGAATCTGAGGATCTGTGCAATGCCTATCTGTATAAGATAACTCCCAGCATCTACTCTGGAGAAAAATCCCTAATGTAGATTTAAACTGAGGATTACGATCAGAGGAAGTGAAACAATGCAGGACCCATCTCTGGTGCTCTGCTCCACCATCACAACTGAAGCAGCCCATCTCCCCAGTTTGAGAAGAACTGCTCATGAAATGAAGGGAAAGACTGCCCAATCAGGAATCTCCTGACCCAAATCTCTCCCCCATGCTAGAGAATGATTTTTTTTTTTTTATGTTGTGTGGTGGAGTCACATTTCATTATTTTCCCATGTGAGTAACCCATCACTGCAGTACCAATTGTTGAATTGTTGAATTTTTGTTTGTTTGTTTGCTTGTTTGTTTGTTTTCTTGGGAAGTGCATGGACCAGGAATTGAACCCGTGTCTCCTGCATGGCAGGCGAGAATTCTACCACTGGACTACATTTGTCCCCTGAGAATGATCTTTTAATGTGTTCTTTTTTCTTCTAAAAAGGAAAGAAAGATATGCATAATGTCTAGATCATCCTGACACAGTAACCAGCAGAGCAATTCATTTCTAAGCATGCTGGGTGATATTTCTTCCAGACAGTGATATAACAAGAAGCCAGTTCAGGCACAGATGGACCTTATAGCAGCCACAGAATATTATCTACTGGCTTGTCAGATTCATTGTTTAGTTCATGCTTTTAGATGCTTTAGAAGAACCCCTTATCTCATGAGTCTGATAAAAAAAAAAAGTACTATTCCCTTTATCTTCCTTTACTAGTTATTAATTTAACTCTGGCAGTCATCATAACAACAATTTCTGGAAGCACAAGAGTATTTTATATAATTAATTCACCTGTGATTCCTATTCTTATGCCTCAATAGGTTAAAAGACAAAATCATAGAATAATCACTCTTCTGTGTTTATCTGGGGTAGTGAATGCTTCTGTGAAGAGGCAACCACAAAAACATGCTTTTGATAGTTACATGGATCATGTGCCTTAAGTGTGCAAGAACTGTTCAGACTATAATGTGCATGCAGGAGATTTGCATGTTTACCTCTGAGGCTGCACTTAGCACTTCCTATCAGGATTGTACTATCATCTTTCTCTCAAAATTTTGCTCTTAAACAAATATTGGATCACCATCATTGTGTGTTTTTTTTTGTTTGTTTTCAGGAATGGTACAATGTCTTAGATGCAGTGTTTATACTCTGAATCTACAACTCAACTGTTGAACACAAGGCTTTTAGCTAATGGTATTCTAAAGGAAAATAGCGCTAGATCACACCACCCTGACTCTCTCAAATATTATCTATTTTAAATGAAATTTGATGCCTTCCTGAATGAGGAAAAAATTAACAAAAGGGAACTCTGCTGAATGCGTGTAGACAAAGGGAGAATGAAACTTCTACCATGATGAAAGATTTTTTTTACAATGTTCTCCCTTAACTAAGAAGAAAAGAGATAGATGGTCCCACTTAGTTTTACCAATTGACAGGCACATTAATTAAGACTGAATTCATTATTAAAATTATAATATGTGAAACACTGAACAATTAGATACTCAAAAATGTCCTATCCCTCCTTTTTCCCTTTCACCATAATAAGCATTAAAATGCTTTCAAAGATGAGACCCAATTTTCTGAGTGAAGTAATAGGTTAGATTACTTCACAGGTTAGATAGAAGGCTTACTTTTTGAAATTCAGCTAAACAGCTGAATTTTCTATTTTTTTCACTTCTATTTTTTTAAATTGATAAAGGTGTGAAACCTTTTTTGAATATTAGGAAGGCAACTTCTGGAATTTAAATGGAAGGACTATGGGTCTATGGTTTGTTTAATATGTTGGCATACTTAAAATGAGGTCAGTATGTCCATATATCAGTGTATGGGTGGGTTGCATGAGAAAACAATATGTGTGTCTGAATCCATACATATTTTGGAAGTGAAATTGACCTCTTAAAGGCTGCTACAGAGTTCTGTTTAGTCTTTCAGACAGTGCGGAATAATCAGTGAGATAAAATCATGGGCTGGGAAAAAGGAAAATAAAATAAAGATTGAAAAGAGGTCTAAGGTTTCAGAGAACCCTAAGAAGTGATCACTATTGCATGAAAAACAGATTTCATTTACCTTTCCACTCGGATAGGAATAACATAGCAGCAACATAGTCCCATTTATATCATTAAATAATAATATAAAATTAATGTGTACATTGTAAACATTTTGGAAAATACATAGGAGCATTAAGAAAAAAAAATGTAAAACCGTATCTGATCTATCATCTACTGGGCAGCCAGTATTAACATTATGCATTCTATGTCTTCTTCCAGTGTTTTTCTACGTGTAATTTCCACAGAATTCTGAAACCTATGGAGAGTTGTATTCTGTTTTTTCATTAAAATTCTCATGGAAGTATTTTCCCATGCCATTGAAAGCTTAGATCAACATGTTGAATCTTGGAGAGAGGAAGGAGGAGGGGAGGAGGAGGGGGAGGGGGAGAAGAAGAGGAGGAGGAGGGTGTAAGGGAGTGGGAGTGGGGGGAGGGGGGATAGGAAGGGAGGAGGAAGAGACGGGCAGGGAGAAGGAGGGAAGATTTAGGCCACTTCATTAACTAATGAATCTTGCTTTTGCGGACATTTGAGGGAGGGAGAGAGGAAGAATATCATGTTCAAGGCACTTGTGTGGCTTTTATATTTCATTTTTGATGGAATGTGAGAATTCGCTCAAAATAATCTCTAAAGGTGATTTATTGCTACAATAACTATTATTATTATTACTACTTCTACTAAAATCTGCCTGCTATAAAAGATGAAAAAGAAACCAACATAAAAACCCCTACCTTTTATCTACTGTTGTTACTTCTGTACTACTTCTCAGGAAAGGTGTATTTTGATATATAAAAGACATAACACAGTCCATTTCTCTTCCAAATTTCAGAAGCAAGTACCAACTTGAAATGGAGTTGGTTATAAAAAGATAATTCTATGCTACTACGCAAACTCTACACAGCTTTCTCATCAAGAAGACCCTCCTCTATTTTGAAGCGCAACATTTTCATTCTCCCCGGAATAAAGCAGTTATCTGGAATAAGATAAACTTTTATAAACAAGTATACCATAAGAATTTATTTTGCTATTATAAAATACCATGTCCAAATTCAAAATGGCATGCCAAATAATTTCCAATATCATTACAGCCATAAAGGTCCTTTTTGTACATGAGTCCATATCTATTTCCTCACTTAGACATCCCAATCTCCTTCATTGTCCCATGTCGAATATTTGCCTATAGAAAATAATCCATGCATTTTCCTTACAAGCCAAAGCTCAAGCTGCTTGACATAAAAATCAAAATAAGTTCTTTATATATTCCATGAACTATTAATATTAACTTCGTAGGCACATTTTTTTCTTTAATGAAATTTATTTTGCTGCTTAACTATAAAAATAACTTAGAAAATCGAGTTCCACAAGTAAATGTAATTATAGTTGCATCAATCAATCTACTTCTTCCACCCTTTTAGTTAGTTCTTATCTAATTTACTTCTAACTTTTTTTCTTCCATCCTAATTCCTCCTACTCTTTTGCCTTCCTGTATGCCTTTCTTCCTTTTCTCCTCCTGTTTTTCACATCTTTATTCAGTCAGCTTACTTCATTTCATTGAATATATTGAAATGTATTAAATGCTAATATATACAAAGTCTATGAATCCACTGCCACCCGGAGGCATGCACTTACCCCAGCACAGTTTTAGAGATGGCTCTGATATCTGGAATGGACATGTAAAAACACCAAAGTCTATGCTACAAACTCAACTTCTTTTATAAAGACAGAACAACAAATGAACTGAAAACTACACCAATCTTGGAGAGCCCTCAAGGTGCTAATGTTTGACAGTCAGGAATCTTTGCAGGCTGCCTGGCAAAGCAATAAAAGCCATAAATGGTTTGGGGACCACCAGTCCCCAATTTGTAAAGTATTCATAAGGTACAGTTACGATGACCTGCTACCTTGACATGATTTTCAGTTGCCTCAAGCTCTGGCTGCATCCTGTTTGACCTCCTCTGCTACCTTTGACATTGATCTATTCTTGAGATTGTAGCTATAGGCTTTATGTTTGAACTAGAGATTAAAGTTGGAAATAAAAGTCACCATAATGTCTCTCCTTAGAAGCTGATGTGCTGGGATTTCTGTCCTTTGTGCTAATAAGAGTGGCCACAGAAGAGCCCATTTGAAAAAGATCTTCTGGAACTTGAATCATGTTGAAAATACAGCAGAAAATTGTGGGGAAGGGAAGAAGAAAAGGAAAGGCATAACATTAAAGACTGCTTCTAAATTATGGAATGGAATCAGAGGGTGTGGTTAAAAACGGCCACAAGCGCTTTGCATTTGACACTGGCTCATCCAATACATTCAACTAGAAATGACCAAATCCATTCCCTTTTCTCCTCCTTGTGGGACCTGCCTCACAGTGTTTTATTTCCGTTATTCTTTCCAGTCTTCTTGCTTTACTACCAGCTAAGCATTTTCTTCTATGCCCCCTCCCTTATATAGTCTGGGGTATTTTTATGTCTCTATGCTCAATAGTAATTTTAATAGTAATCTTTCTGCTGTTGTGGTTTTCTGCTATGATCAGCAGTTTGCAAATGGTAATGAATTTCTGGTGGTTTTTATTTTTTCCTTTCCCTTTCTCTCTTCCTTCATCTTCCTCTTTTTCTGGGACTATTCTTCTGTTATGCACAATAAATGGGACAACTTTATAATTAAGACCGTGATGCCAGCAGGAAAATACAATTGTACCTTCAGGATACTAAAGGGAGGTTTGGGAGGAGAGAGGAAGGCAGCACAGCAAGTTGGATAATGTGGGTGTACTGCCTTTCAGGCAAAGGGGCTCTTTTCTCCAGTTAATTTCTACTTAGAAACAAAAGAATTTTTAAAGGATGGGGAAAAAGAAGGACTGAATGATGCTCCAATTTGCATTTCTGTTCATATAATATTCTTGCTCTTTTGGCTAGAGAAAGATTCCTTTTTTCTTTTTACAAATGGAAGCACCAATTTAAAAATACTCGAATCAAATTTTATTCACAATTGCTATTTTTCTCAAACTTGTCCCTGATAGTTGAATATGTGCTGAACCCCACTAGATTTTTTTTTGTTTGTGTTTTTTTAAACTCTACACTAAATAACTGGGGAGAGTAGGACATAATGAAATGAACATTGTTTCAAGAATCAGAAAATATATGTCATAATCAAAGTTTTGTCATTAACTGTACGATATTAAGTAAATCACTTAAACTTCTCAGTCTCTTTTTCTTATAAAATGAGGAGTTCATATAAGATAAACTATTCCTTCCAGTTAAAGCATAAGTGTGGTCATCTTTCACCTATAAAATCCAAAAATCTTGTCTCTGAGGCAGGTAGTATCTGTACCCCAAGTCTGTTTTAGGAAAGAGTGCCCCCTCCAGATGAAATGTGCATGCAGAACATATGTTCATACTTGTGCTGAACTGAAAAAAACTGGAACTCTGATTTCCTCAGCATGGCTAAAGGGGTCACTTTAAATTAGACACAACCATTTTAAGCACCATGATCCAAGAACCATATTCTAAAAACTCTTACGGTTTTTGGACTCTGTTGACTACCATCTGCTGTGGCTAACGGAAGTCTAGAACCTTGAATAGTGTTTTAAAAATTTCTATAATAATCACTAGTTTATTATTGCTGAATTCTGTTTATCATCTCTAAGAAGCTTCTAGTGACATAGGGGAAGGGAATATGAATTAAGTAGCGATTATTTTTAAAAAGAGGATAAGCATTTAACAAAATAACCAGACAAATTTGTGATTCTTCTTCTAGGGTGACTATAGGCTCCTTTAGGGAAGGAAAATAATTTTTTTATCTGTCTTTCCTGCCTGGTGAAATCAGTGTTAGGTACTCAAAGGTCATCATAGACATTCAATAAATATTGATACGTTGTTAAATTTAAAACTATTCAGTGTATCATTCATTCTGTGGAAAATTATAATATGGGCTGCTAAGCATTTGCTGAATATTTTCATGTTTCTTCTCTCCTTTCTTCCCTCCTTCCTTTTCTTCTTTCTACCTTTGCACCTCCATTCCAAAAAATTCAGGGCAGACATAAGCGAAATGATACACTACCATTGCCTCTGTTTGAAACCTCTTACCCTCTCCTGCCTGCCTTAGCCCTTTCTTGCCCCTACCCTCATTCCCAGTCTTACTCCTGGTTTTCCTTCTTTTCTTAGCTCTGATCTTGTCTCTTTCAGGAAACCCTCCCTGACAGGTCCATACTGCTTAGACGCCTTCCTATAAAGTAAGCATCTTGCACTTACCTTTCCCAGTAGCACTTATCCAAGTCGTAACTAACCTGATGGCTTCATTTGGAAACATTGGGGAACTATATTCCCATACAAAACTGGACCATGGAATCTGCTTAATTTGACAGCTAAGAATACTGATAACATTTCAGCAGAAAAGCTTTAGCCTGGTCAACTTCATTTTCTCTAGTTTTCTCCTCTATTTCCCATTCCCCAGAACATATTTGTAAATGTTTTTTCTTCCTACTACCCAAAACATTTTGTGGCCAAACCAAATCTTCATACTTTCCCCCCAAATTCTACTCCCTTACCCAGGCAGACTTTCATTCTCTGGCTCACAGACATAGAGGTTATTGAGGATGATACAGAGCCATCTACTCTTCCAACCTTTATTCAAGGAGCCCCAATGTCAACCACTCGTCCTTCAGATTAAGCACAAATCCCTATGTGCAAGGCTTTAGGGACTGTATCACATAAGGCCACGCTACTCACATCTCCTGCTGTGATCAGCTATTCTTTCTTTTCTAGATACACAAGTATTCAGGTATCTCCCTCCCACTTCAAGATGGCACCATTCCTTTGCTTCATCTTATCCTTTAAAACTCAAGGAAATATTCATTTCTACAAAGAAATTTTCAGCAATCCCACTCTATCCAAGAAGGTAATTAGGTAGGTAAAAAAAAAAATTGATGGCCAGATTTCTGGAATACTGGAAAACTGCATTGAAGAGGTGTTGGAACCTGTGTCGCAGAAAACAAAATAGTAATAGAGAATATAAAACAAATTCTTTGAGTGGTTTAGAAATATACTTATCCAGGGGATGGGATAAAGCATTTTTAAAATTTATTTTATTCTGTAAAGTACATTATATTTCCCTTTTTCTTTCACTGAGGTGAAATATTCTCACATCTAGCACTGCTATAGGGAAGCACATGGCTAGGAGAAAACATTTATATATGCTATTGGAAGGTTTTTGCTAATTCAAGACATATAGGATTGCATAACGAATTCATTTCCAAGTACTCTAATATTGCATATTAAAATACACCTGTAATATCAATTTAAAACAGTTATAATAAGATGTATATTTGAAGGACTGCTTAACATTGTAAACAAAGGAAAGGTTCATATTTCTGGAAAATTTAACAAGTGAATGTTCAAACCATATATTTTCATACATATGCTAATTACAGAACTATGAATAGCCAATAATTGATTGCAAAGTATTTTGCAGATATCGAAACTGTGCAAATACATTATCATCATAAGGATTAAAGAATCCTATAATAACTAGATAGAGATAGAAAACACACACACACATATATACTCTGATTATGATTACTTTAATAAATAGAACCAAAGAAATGCATTTACTATGAAATATTAAAACAGAATGTTTTTTAATTGTATATAATGGGACTACGTAATTGTATATAATGGGACTGTGACTGAAAATATAAGAATCTAATGTAACAGTTTAACTTTAACTCACAAATTTAGGGTCTCTGCTGATCATTCAAATGCAATCTGTCAAGAAAAGTAAATTCTAAATGTCTGTAGTGCTTAAAGAGACCTAGTTTTGAAATTTGGTGAAGTAATGATTAAAAAGTATGAGGTAGTATTAAAAACAGCATTTACGTTGTCTGTGGAAAAAATATTACTGTGTTATTTTACTCTTTTGACATGCTGAGGCAGTTTAGAATGATCCAGCTTTAGGATTAGGTGAAGAAAATAAAAGACCAGATATTAAATATTTTAAGATTTGTTACTTAATAATTTGTACCTTCTTCTGTTTTTTTTTCTCCTCTAATTCTTAAAAAATATAAAAGTCTTCCCTAGGGGATGCTTGATCCACAAGATAGAATGGAATCTGAGTCCCCACGTGGAGACAACACCCTCCCAGCCAAGAATCCTTCCCATCAGGCCACCTGCCCTAGGCTACAATGTAATGGAGAAACTTCTGTATTTAACAGGATACATTGTGTGTCTATTCATTACAGCAGCTTCAATCAGTACAGAAAGGACAGCCAGGAAGAGGTTTCCTGAAAGGTAACAGTTAAAGTCAGGGCTGAATGAAAGGGAGCCTGGAAGAACCTTCTAAACAGAGGTCTTGAGTCAGGACCTGGACCTAGTATTTGAGGAAAAGGGAGGTAGTAGCTTGTGTCTGGACTGGAATGATCTAGAGGAAGAGCCTTAGGACTTGAGGTCATAGAAGAAAGAGGCAGAGACAGCTAGATTTTGTATGGATCATTGTGTGTTTTTCACTCAGGAGGACGTGGGAAGCCACTGGAGCGTTTTGAGTTGAAAAGGGACATGACAATGCTCCAGTATAAAAGTATCACTCTGGCTGCTGTCCTGAAAAAGAGACCAAAGAGGATCAAAGGTGGGAGCAGCAACCAGTGAAGAGACCACTGCAATACTTCCAGTGAAAGAAAGATGATGGAGAATTGGAGCAAAATTGCAGCAATGGAAAGGGTAGAGCCAACAGAATGTCTGAAGTTTTGGATGCAGTGCAGGAGAGAAAAAAGTTTAAGATAACTACTTTTTAAAAATTTTGGCCTGGGAAAAGTTGGCATTTACTCAATTGAAGAAGATTAGAGGAGAAGTAGGTTTGGAGCTTTCTACACGTTAAGAATGAGGTATATATTAAACATCAAATGGAGATGTCATGTTAGCTGTTGGAAAAACAAGCTTGAGATTCAGAAAAGGCTTAACGATCTCTCTTTTCAACCTACATTCTTTTCCACACCACTCCTATGATAATTTTTGTTGCATAGCTCTATATTGTGTTTGTTTGCATCCTTTTCCTTTTCTTCAGATTGTTTACTGATTGAGAAAAAGACCATTTTAAGAAAAAACATATTTGCTTCCTGAAGAGTATAAAGTGTACACTCAGTGACTGTTTTAAAAATGAGTAAGTGAATGCATTCAGGTTAGTATACATATACAAGAGACACTGTATTTCTACGTAAAGTTCCCATCTTATGAAATGGAAAAATTGTTCTTGGAATTCCTATTGTGAAGTACGAAGCACTATTTTTTAAAGGGAGAATGATCTAAGACTTTCAGAAGATATTATGTCTAAAACTTTCAAAAGTTCTCTGGGTAATTGTGATGCTAACTGAAGTTCGGGACAATTGTTCTAGAATTGTGACTACAATCACACATTTTTATTTATGAAAATATCACAAGAAATTATAATGATTATCCACACTTAATGAAGAACTCTCACCGATTATATATTTTATTCCCTTTCCTACTTCTCAAGATAATTGTGAAAAATAGCTGGCATTCTGTTCTTTTCCAAGGCAAATAATAATAGTAACTTGAATGGAGTAAATCACCATAATACAATATAGAGTCTTAGTATATGCTGAAATAATAAGTTCATGAAGTGCATGGGTTACCTTCAGAATATATTTATGATATTATCAGAGACAAAAATCAATGCTGCATTTCACAAATGCATTATGGGTCATACCTCTCTTTAGGAAAATAAATTATAAGAGATATTAGATGATATATTTGAATTCTCAAATGCATTTCAGCATCTTTCTTGAGCTTCTTAATGAGCACAGCCAGGGACTCAAGCAATGTAGTTTTTGCTGCTGTTTGCACCTGTGAGTGTGTGATGGTAGGTGAAAATGAAACTTCATGTATTAACTAGATTGAGGAGTGAGAAGGGGTCTTTAGCAGGTTAAGACAATTACTGGGCTTTCTTCGGTGTGATAGAGTTTTATTGTTCTTATGAGCATAACCCTCTACACAAAAGGGAGGTGAACATTTATATGTTTTACAATTTGAGCAACTGACTCATCTTTCTTGTCCTGTCCTCCACAACCGTCACAGACATACATAAAAATTCCAGGGTCCAAATTAGCCATTTTTCAAATCCATTCGCAGTTTGTAGATAAAAGGAAAGTTTCACTGTACAAGAAAATGAAAGTCATTATTTGTGAATATTCGTAACTTATGGGCCCCATCCATCTCAAAGGGTGATTTCACATGAAATAGAAATTCTACCAATTCTTTTGTATTTGTATAGTTTTTAAATGTATGGAATCAGTAGGTTTAGCCATATGAATTTATACTTGAAATAGAACAACATGTTAAATGCTTCAGAGTTAGTCAAATCAGATGACTGATATCTGAAACTTAAAAGAAAAAGAAACTAGAGAAAAGAAATAAAAGGAGGGATATACAAATTGGAAAAAAAAATCTAAGGAATATGAAAAAAAGCAATACCTAATCTTTTCTAAATTGAATTTTGGAACTCTTCTTTTCTTTATTGTTGCTGGCCTTGTAGATCTTAGTGACAGATCTTTTCCCCCCTTACTTGACCATTTTAGTATGCGATAAGACAGAGGGTAAGAGCATAACAAAAAAAATGAACCTTGTCAGACTACTAGGCAGGAAAGGGAAGGTAGAGTAGAGTTGTGAAATAAATGAAGTCTGGCTGGCAGAAAGCCCCACTGCCCGTACTGCTTCTATCTGAAACTGGAAGATGTTCAGATCAGGCCATCTTACAATTTGTCTTAAGCATCTAAAAAATGACTTAAGGGTTAGGCTCGTTTTGTCTCTTAAGTTACAAATGTACCAAGAAGCTCATTCTTTATTCAGACACACAAATTTCAACATGGCAGTTGATTAATTCTGGGTCCCTTCTTAATTTATAGCTTAAATGTAAATGTGTTACTGAGTGAGGAAGCTCTCTGAAAAATGAACGCCATCCCTAGACATCAGTTCCTCTGAAATAATATCCATAAGCAATAGTCTATTTTCCATGCACTTTGCATTGACAAATATGGACCCCAAACCTACTCATAATAAAGCATACAACATATTTAAAATATATTTAAAGCTAACAATCATCCTTCATGGTTCATGTTATAAATGCATACAGATTTAGCAAGTAGCTTTTTACTCTAGAATGCAAGAGCTAGGAGAAAGGAGACACATATTGGTTACATAATTGAGTTTACCACAAATATTTTGGTCCCTGATTGTTAGCTTCTTCTTGAAGGCTGCTATTCAGTCTGAAAGCAACTTAAAACGTCTGGTCAAGAACAAACAAAAAATACCAATGGAAATCAGTGGGAGGAAGACTAGAAATTGTTTTTAGCTCAGTTCCTCACAATATATCAAGGTATTTTCAAACATTAATCAAACAAAAGTCATTGATGCACAAAACACACGAGAAATTTAAAATATGATTGACAAAGTACATGAATAATGCAGTTTCTCCCTTTTTTTAATTAAAAGTGCAGTGATTGAACTTTACGGCAGACCATGTCCATGTGCTTAACTCAGTATGAGTACATTACAGTATAGAAAATACACATGCCCCTCAGCAGGCCTCTGAAACCCTCTCTGCATCTTTGGTAAACTCAGACATCTATTTTCAGGCTATAACAATGACTAATTTAAAGTGTCTCTCTCCATGCCCTTATCTACCCATTACCAGTAGAACCTTTGCCTTCTCCTTGACAGAGAAATTTGAAATACTTAGAGAAATTTTAAGGCATCACTTAAGGCATCACGTATCTAAGAGTATCTTTACCCATTGCCTTCTCATTCACTCCAGACTCATATATTCAGCTATGTGACATCACCTCTTGAATGAATGAGTCATCTCATCTCAAACTCAGTCCTCCTACAATCCTGGACCTATTCCCATTATCCATCTGTTACAGTGAATGAAACAATTATCCAACCAGTTCTGAAAACCATATACTTGGAAATTGTTCTTGAAACTTTCTCTCATACCCCATAAGCCAACAGAGCATTAAATTATTGATTTTATTTCCTAAGTGTCTCTAGACATCCATCCTGTTGTCACCATCTCTGTTACCAGCACCCTAGATCATCTCTCACCTGGTCTATTAATGACATTTCCCTAAGTGGCCTCCCAGGATCTTTTATGTTCTTCATCTCTTCACAATGCAATGGAACAATCCTTCCAAAATCCAAACATGGATAAAATATTGACCATTCATTTTTCTTGTAGAGTGATCATATGTTTTGGTTTCCTAGTATAGAACTGGTGAATGCTTGCTGTCCCAGTATCCCATATGGTCTAGTATTTTTTCTGGGTTCTGCATTTTTAATAAAGTTGCATTAAAATTAGAATTTTAATTTTAATTAAATTAAAAGGATTGGTATACCATTATTTTGTGCTTATAGCTTTAGCCATAATTTGTCTATTAGTGTGAGAAATAGCATGGGCAGTGAAGAGAGTTTTCATTTTAAAATGTGAATAAATATTTACTACAACCAGCCAAAACTCATCTCTCTTTCTCTGACTCAATTTAACACAGCAATATTATATTTCAATGACAGACTGTGGGGCTCTTACTATTTAGAAATATACACTCAGACATAAACCACAAGGGACAGCTCACAGAAGCGTATGATATGGAAGAAACTTCCAGGTTAACAATTAGAACAGTTCATTTAAAATATAGGAAATTACAGGGGTTTGCAAAATATGCATAGGAGCTAAGATTCTTTCTGTGGCGAATATAGAGTGTATTTTTAACTCCATTGCTACATGTTATTTATCTGGTCAATTACTTTATAGTGTACATCTATAATTGTTAATTTTACTTTTTGGTAAAATTTTTTATGATAAACCCTACGTCAGCAATAAGATAAGAAAAATAAAAGTGCATGTTTAATTAAAAGTAAGTACCATAATTATGTTTCTGTTGAGAGCTGATGATGAATTTGTAACTTGTATAAAATGTTTTTGTCAACATTTAGCATCTACAATGGTGACAAAAGTGATATCACAAATAACATGAGACCAAGAAGACACAGAACTGCTAAAAAAAAAAAAACTTCATCTACTTTAAGAGCTAGTGGCTATTTTAAGATATCTGATCCCAAAATTGGATCATTTCACACTTGCAGCTGCAGAAATTACATTTACATGTAACTATGAATCATGAGTTTTCATTTAGATCAACTGATTGCTTTAAACTTTAATTTCACTCATCTTCTATTCTAAATGTCCCTATCAACATCAGTGAGAGATTTAATTGTTTCACCCCATCAATAGAACTTTATGAACATTGTAATGATGCAATGCTTCAAAAAGAAAGGCAGAAACATTTATTCCAATAATGATTTGATTTTTTTTAAATCTAAATTCTGCTATCGAAGTTTAATTTTGGAAGTTCCTTCTTGTAAAAATAAAACCTCTGACAATACTACAAATTTGGTTAAAAAAGTTCAACGTTAAAGATAAAATACTTTAGGTGGATGACAATACAAACACAAATTTTGGTGAAGTGTATTTTAGTTTTCAAGTGCTAAAACAAATACCAAACAATAGTTTGGCTTAGCAATAGGTACTTATTGGCTCATGGTTTCAGAACCTAGAAGGCTTGCTTCTTCCTATTCTGTATCTTCTGGCTGGCAGTCTTGGGATTCCTTGGTTTTTCTATCACAAGGCAATGCACATGGAAGTGTCTTTCTTTTTCTTCCAGGTTCCCTTGACTTCAGCTTCTGGCTGCTCCCTGTGGCTTCCCTCTCCATCTGACTTTTGTTTGGCTTAAAAAGGATGCTAGTAACCTAGATTAAAGCTCAGTTGTATTCAGTTGGGCCACGCTTTAACTGAAGTAACATCTTGAAGAAATCTTAATTATAATCAGTCCACACCCACCAAAATGTGGAGCAAGGACAAGAACTTGTCTAAACTGGGGTACACGATTCAATCCACCATATGTAGCATTGCTGCTATATAATGTCCTTACTGAGTAAAACACCAATGGAGCAGAAATGTACTTGGAATAAATAGTGTGACAGACCAAAAGCAATTGCAATCTTTTGCTATGCCTCCCAGTGAAAGGTAAAATCTAATTTCCCTCCTCTTGATTCTAGGCTGATCTCAGCAACTTGGTTAACCAATCAAATGCAGCAGAATTGCCATTCTATATTTTTGAGATCAGCTCATAAAAAGCCATGCAGCTTCCTTCTAGGCCTCTTGGATGACAAATTCTTACAGAAGACAGCTATGCAAGATATCTCACAACCCTGAAACCCACCTAAACTATTCCTGCCCATGCCTACCCAAGAACCCCTATAGTGTGGCCCCAGCAGATAAAATGTGGAGAAGAAATGAAAGACAGAGCTACAGCCAGAACTGAGCTGCAGACCCAGACAAACAGTACCAGTTTCCCAGTAATCTCTAGCCGTTCTGGTCATTCCAAGTGGGAATTGAATCATCATAGAGGTGGAAGTAAACCATACATATTATGCCCTGTTCAAATCCTAATCCAAAAAATTGCTCCTCTAACTTCCACTCATCAGCCCCAAAAACTGTTGACAACTTTTGACTATATCAGCTAAAATGTTGATAGTTGCCAAGTGGTGATAATCCATGACCATCTTTCTTCCTGCATTTATTATTATCTGGCATTTTACTACAAGGAAGAGCTTTTCTTTTTCCTCCCATCTTTTTATATGTATTCATTTAAAATGTGAGTATGGATTCATGGATCCTTATTTAACACAATAGATTATAATCTAATAGACTCATTGCTTATTTTGATGCTCAAATTGTCCTAGATTTGGTTCTTCATCTTGACTATTGTGTCCTTTTTTACATGTCCGCATAATTATGAGGGCATTTTCATTCCTCTGGGCACAGCAAGGGACTCTGAACTGATCTGTTTTTCCTTCCTCAGCCCTGGAAACAGATATTTCTCAAATGCATCCTATTTTTGCTGTTGTTGTTGGTCATTTGTTATTTTTTTCTGTTTTCAGTAGGGGGTAGTATTTAGAAACCAAGTACCAAATTCTGGGAGGTTTGTGTGTTCTTTGCTACTGTGCTGTCATTGCTTCTAGGCCCTTTCAGTAGACAGGGATAGAATACATGTATACACACATATATATGTCTATATCTACCTGTATATTTATAATTTAAAAGAAAACATGAGTTCGTATCAGTATGTTCAACTCCAAACTCAGAGTTATTTTTAGCGTTTCTAATTACTACGTTCATAGATCTCTTCTGAGACAATATATTTACTTACTTGACCAATTTGTTATTTGTCCAATATAACCAATCACATAAATACTCTGCTACCATCTCCATCTATCATCTCTTCATTCATTCCCTAACACCCTACTTCTTTGAACACTGATATCTCCATTTTAGGAGGAGAAGCAAAGGGAGTAATATACTTCTAAGTACCCATATGCCAATAAAAGAAATCACAAGGTAAATTAGAAAAATCATGATCTGAATGATAACGAGATGTGACACATCAAAATTACTGTAATATAGGTAAAATACTGTGGTTCACAAAGAAAATCCAATTGAAGTATCAATAATTTCAAACTTATTAGTTATAATGCACACATTTCAAAGAGACTGAAGGCAATGTAATGGAAAACACTAAAAGCAATAAAGCCATACCGAAAAAACACATGAAAAAATACTCAACATAGTATTAAAGGCAGATATCGCTAAAGAAACTGTTTGAAGTATCACAAATAATTATATTGCATATGTCAAGATAATTGACATATTCTCTTTATCACTTCCCTTACAATCTTCAGTGTTCCAATCTGAACAACTCTTAACATAATTAAAAAAAAAAATCACTCTTCAGATCTCCCTTGTTCTCTGAATTTCAGAAACTAGCCTTCTTTCATTCCTTCATATATGCCTGGTGTTTCTTCCTTCACAAGTGTTAATTTATGGGAGATATCCTTCATTCCCCTCTACCATCTAGGTAACTCCTACTCATTCTTCAGACTACATCTCAGTAGTTACTTCTGAGACCCATTCTGACTAGGGAAGCAACACCAATGATAAAATTTCTGAAAGAGACTGTCTTAGTTTCCTAGAGCTATTGTAGCAAGTGCCACAAGCCAGGTGGCTTCAAACAATAGAAATTTATCATCTGGCTATTTGGGAGGCTATAAGTCTGAAATCTAGGTGTTGGCAGGACCATGCGTCCTCTCGAGTGCAGGAAAGAAAAAATCTCTTCCATTCCTTTCTTTTGACTTCTGGTGGTGGCTTGTTGGCAGCCCACAGCATTCTCTGCTTCAGTTGTCACATAGTGTTCTTCCGTCTTTCTATGTCCAAGTTTCTTCTTCTTATAAAGATACCAATCATATTAGATTAAGTGCTCCACTCTACTCTGGTAGAACCTCTTTTTAACTTGACTAATTCCACCTGTAATGATTCTATTTCTAAATAAGGTCATATTCTGAGGTATTGGTGTTAAGATGTCAACATATTTTTTGAGGGGATACCATTCAATCCGTAACAAAAATAAATACTCCTTTGTTTGGTTTTTTCCTTAGCAGTTATCCCAGTTGGAATTGTATGAATATTTATGTGACTATGTGTCTCCCACACCATAAAGTAAGCTTCAAGAGGTCAGGGAACACATCTATCTTTCCTCATCATTTGATAAGTAAGTGAATGAAGTAGTAAAATTACCCTGCCCTTCTCTTCTGGTCTTTATGTATTCAGGTATCTTGGGGGATCTTCCCCTACTCTTTTCCCAATGTCTCCATCTAAATGAACAACACGTGTAATTAGGGATAAAAGGAGGCAGGATGATGGATAGTCCCTGAAATATTCTTTTATTTTCATACCTGAACAGGTGACTAACAAGAGACAAGATACTCTGACTCATTAAAAAACAAAACAAAAAACAGCAACCAAATATAGTATTTCAGAAGTTTAATTCCCAGTGAGCTGACTGGTGTTAATGCAATAGCTTAAAGGATGTTACAATGGATTTTGTAGACTTTCAGAAATATCCTATAAATATGAAAATATGCCATGCATTTATTCCCTAGAGATTATTGTGCACCAACTTCAACCAGGATATTTTATTATGTACACTGAGGACTAGTATGTATTAAAATATTAGAAGAGAAAATATCTAAATATTGAGAGCTGTTAGTTTGTCAACTACTTTCCCACGGGATATAATAGATGCACCAACACTTACTGTGTCAGTAAAGGCAGAGAAGGACACAATACCCAAATGCATTATTTCCATATTTCTACTTCTCAATTCCTACAATGAATGGTAATAAATGATTTATTAAACAGATATAGACCATATACTACAAATTAGTAAACAACTTGATAAATCATTGCAAATAGTCAGCACCCACTAAAAATGCATTTATTGTATTTCATGTGTTGCTCTCTTCATTAGAAATTAGAAACCATTAGAAATGGCTTTATGAACTTGAGTAAGCAATTTAGAATATAATGGGCAATCCTTAATAATAGAGTAAGTGCATTTGAAAGGGTTTGACATGTTATAACTGTTGTATCCCCAAATAAATTATTTCTAAGATATTTATATACAACTACACTCTTTTCACACCATCCTTATAGTGTATTATTATAGTTCCATAACTCAATTCACACACAACAATAAAATAATGAACACAGCTACTTCAAAGAAAATGAAAAATAGAGGTTAAAGATGGCATAAATTTAAAAGGGCTCATAATTATGTGCATGTGCGCGTGTTTATTTCACGCATACTTTCCATGATACCTATAAACACTGATCTTATGAAAAGATTCATGATGTTCCTAACTTATTAAAACCAAATATATTGAGAAATTAAAAGCAGTCAGGAGATATTGTGGCTAAAAGCTGCTTCTCCTCCCTATTGATTATGAGAGCTCATAAGTTTTGCCTTTAACTTTCCCATCAGAGTTTGCTCCAACACTCTTTTGCAGAAATCCATGTCTGCCTTGTATTCTCCTTGAAACTGTTATTAAAAATATAATACAAGATTTATTCTAATAGAGCCAGTGTAAAAAGACCAGAAACCTTTGCCTTTTTTGTATGTGCACATCCATTCACTTCCTCTAAAGAATATTTAGCTCACACTCATTTTTCAGCCATCACAATATATCTTCTGAGCTTGCTTTTTGCTTTCACAATAATGCCCCATTCTCCCCTGTTCATTAAGTTCTTATCCTTGTACATCTAGATATCACCTGGATTCTTTTCAAATCAAATCCTATCAAGAAGAGATGAGGCAATTTCTTGGGAAACATTCACTCTAAACACATTATTAAAACTTGCTCCTTTCCTTGATTATCTACTTAAAATGTGATAGGGTATCCTGTGTTTCTTTCTACATCAATGTCCTTCACAATTTAATTCATTCTGTATTACAATTAATTCATAAACATGCAGTCCAGTGATAATTGCAACAGTGAAAAATAGAAAATATACTGAAATTCTATTTCCTAAAGGGTCTCAATATGGGTCTGTTTTCTCAATGACATTTTAAAATAGAAAGTCAATAGTGAGCCAAAGACTTCCTTTGAACTCAGGAACATCCCATTTAACAATTTAAAGTAAAATAATTTAGTTGACTTTTTTTTCCCTATTAGTTCATATTTTTTGCGGTATGATGTGCCTCCAATTTGCTGAATACCCTGTGAAAACACCATATTCATATTTCTAAACATGCCCAAAGATTAAAATAGAAGAGATTTGTGGCTAACAAAACCCTATTGTCTGGGTTAAACTCTATGGGCCTGATGCTATGGAAGCCTGAACAGCTGATAAGGGTAGAGATTTAATTTCTGCCTAAATAGCATCTTAGAGGGAGGACATAACTCTCAAAACTTCAGAAGTAAAGAGCCAATGATCATAATTTTACCCAGGTGGTCCCCTTTCTTATCCCAACTAATGTAGAGTAAAATATCTGTAAATGGGTTATTCACCTTGCAGGTGTTCCATTCAGAAATGATCACATTTCTCCAGCATTGATCTGTACTGGTGAACAAAACTCTCAATTACCTTAGAAATGTCCTTTTGCAATCTGGAACAAGAACAGTACAGAAAAGGAGGTTGTAAACAGAAGTATGAAAGTCAGTTAAACTTTCCTTTTCAGAGTGTCCTTTATTCCATCTCCACCATGATTGCCCTATTTTTCCAAAACTGGCTGGTCATTTTCTCACTCTTTAATCTAATAATAAGTTTTCTGAATAGGACATAGGTGAAGGTAGAGTGGGAGTGCTTTGTTTTTCTTTCCTTGCCTCATTTAAAAAATTCTTTTCAGGCTCAATTGCAAGCAATTTCATGCAATAAAAATAACTTTATTACTAAAATATGTATTGATTCACACAACAAAAAAGTGGTCAAATACCCGAATGTATACCTTCCAATATCATCTAGTAAATGAGGTTAAAAGTAATAGGTGAATGGATAGGGTTGAAGGACATAGAAAGTCTCTGCTGAGCTTAGCTATTTATGTAGATACGCACAGTGTGAAATTAATGAAGATATGTTTGATGCCCAAGAATTCTATTACTTTGAAATACTGTAATGTAGGTAAATACACAAGAGTGTGTTTTAAAACACTATTACTGGAATCCGTATCTTGTCTTTTCAGGAAATAAATTCAGATTTATTTGCTTCATTAATGAGAAACCTAATTTCATTTAAGATTCTGCAAAGCACATTCCAATGATAAGGCATGTAAGGCAGTTTTGCTCCATGGACATTTAATTCCACCTCTTAAATGAAAGAATGCTTAAAATGCAATCATTCTAAAATTTCTTGGCAGTTTCCCCAAGCATTGGCCCAATTTCTTCATCATGGCATTTAAGTAAGTTCCCAATTTTATTAAGACTTTAGAAGCTTTTTGTTGCCAAGCAGAAAACCCACTGAAAAAACAAACAACTAAAGTTGGGTTTTCAAATAGATTTTGGTTTGCTTAGGCTATGTAAAATTTGGTTTGGAACAAATCAAACATTATTCAAGCTTTGGGAGAGGTGAATTGTGCCAGAACCCAGAACCCCTCCTTCATGGGCTTTTAATTGAATTATTGCTTTTGGACTGGAAAAATATATTTTCATAATCATGACATTAACCACTGCTATTATTTTAACTGGTCTTTATGAAGTTTTTTTTTTTTAAAAAAAATGAAATCCAGCCTGATTTCTTCAGAATTTTTTCTATAAAAACTATTTGGAGATTCTAAATGTAGGATAATTTGTAACATCAGAGGAAGTAATATTTATTGCCTGTCTGGCTTTATATACCAGGAGAATATACAGATCTATCAATGGACAATGAAATACTTCCTAAGGAAAACAAACAACGTATTACTTTGTAATATTTTGCTGTGACTAGTTACAAGTGGATATAAAGTACTAAACACTTGAAATTTTAATCTGGAGAAATAATTAGTGCTATATAAAAATTAAAGCTGAGAGGTAAAGGTGCAGGATTTCCTACTCAAAGTGCACATTGGTCTTACTGTTAAAACTCAGGAAATGCTGAATCAGGGCTAAAGAGCATATCCTTAGAAGATATTTTGAGACATCATCTAATGCTATAGCTTTTAAAAGTGATTTACTTCCACTTTGTGCTTTTGGTCCTGGTCTATATGAATCTGTTATTTTTAAAGATTAAATAAACCAAAAAGAAACCTCAATATTCCATTTTGACCATCCATTCTACCCAAGTCTCTGAAAACTTACCCTATATATCTATGTATATCTAAACCTAATCTATCAGTAGCATATTTTGCCAATTTCTCTTCATTCTGGAGACTAGTTGGTCACCAACATCAATTAACCCTGTATGTTTTCAAAGCTACCATAAAACCACTTTTTGAATTCCCTTGCTTCCAAACTAAATAATCCAATTCCTTGAACCTATCCTCAAAGGTCCCATTTTCCAACTCTTTAATCATCTCTACAGCTCTTCTCTAGATTCCCCACTAGTTCCCAATGTCCCCAAAGGGCTTTAGAGTCCCAAACTCAGTAATGATTTGTCTCTCTTTCATCTGTTGTCAAGTGGTGGGAGTTGTGCGTTTGGCTTCTCCTATGACCTAGATTGTAGACAACTTAGGGGTAAACATTATGTTTCTTTGCCTATGAAGCATTTTTGTGGATAGTAATTTCCTACAGAATTAGGTTTATCATGGATGCTTACCCATTTGATTTTTTTGTTTTGTATTTTTTTTACTATAACAGTCTGATTATCATTGAGTATAAAAGAGCTATTTAATGATTCATGTTGTAGAAACTTATTTTTGTGTTCTGATCTATTTTCTTCTTTTGTTTTGCCATATAGAAGTCAAAGCTGTCCAATCTATTTAGAAGGCGCTCAACAAAAGCTCTATAGAATGTATGATTGTCAATTATGGCTTTAAATTTTATATTTGCCTTTGATTTAAAGAAGAAACAGATATTCATCAGAAGGTATTTGCCAACTGCTTTCAGAAATGTAAATGTGTGATTTTGTCACTCCCAACTGACGAGATATTTAAATGGGAAAAAAAATTTACTTTGGAAAAAAAAAGATTTCTGTTTCAGTTACTTGTTTTTGCACTGCAATTGGCTATTTGGAACGAATGACAATAATTAGCACACTCCTAGAAGTAGCATTCTTTAATTTTTGACAAAGGGCTAGACTCTTAAAGTGATAATGATAAATCATAAATATAAAATCATGAACAGTGTATTATAGAATTTCACGAATAGTTAACCTTGGAAAAATATTTCGAAGATTGCACAAAAAAAAAACTTGACATCTTAAAGATGTGAAAATTATAAGATAACAACTTCACACAACCTGAATTTCTTTTCCAAAATGTATATTCATGGAAGGCAGAGATTCAGTGATTTGTCATATTCATAGATTCTGAGTTGGATATGAAGGTAGTAACTTGATTCAATTCATTCTTTAAATATTTATGTTGGGTACTTATTATATATCAGGTATTGTTCTAGATATTGGATATATAACAATTGTTTAAAAAAACAGACCAAATACCTATCCTCATGGAAGTTAAATTCTACCTATGGAACATCATAATAAAGGACTAAATATATATTTCATTAGCAGGTGATAGATATCAAAAGGGAAGTATAATATAAAGCTGGTAGGGGAATTGGGAATGTCTGAGATAGGTAGGTTTTTTTTTAATATATATATTGGCAGAGACTTGAAGGAAATGAGGGAGTGAATCTTTCTGATCTCTGGGAAAAGATAATATCTGGCAGAGGAAACAGAGTGTGCAAAACCATAAGGCTAGTGTCTTTAGCATGCTCAAGAAACATCTAGGAAATCAGTATGGCTCTAGAGAAGGACTGAGAGACAGAAAGTTACAGGAATTGAAGCAGAGCTATGGAGGGGCCAGATCATGCAGAGCTTTTTAACCCCATGGTCAAGACTTTGGCTTTTATTCTCAGTGAATGGAAAGCCATTTGAGGACTTTGAGCCAAGAATTGATATGATCTGATTTAACTTTTAAAGGAATCACTTTAGCTATTGTAAGGAGAACAGATTATAAAGTGGAAATGGCAGGAGCAGTGAGACCAGTTGAAAGTTTATCACAACAGCCTACCCGAGACTATGATGGTTGTCCTGAGCATGGACGTAACAGTAGAGGTGGTAAAAAGGGTTCTGATTCTGGCTATGTCTTGAAGGATAGAGTTTACTTCCATCAACTGGATAGAGTTATGCAAGAAAGAGTATAATAAAGGATTATCCTCCTTGCTTATTTATTGCTGGTTTGGGATCTGACCCATTAGAAGGATGTGGGTTCAATTAACTGACAAAATAGACTGTGAAGAGCAGAACTTCCTTTGTCAAAAATCAGTTTGCATATCTACATGGGTCATTTTTCTGAGTTGCCTATTCTTTCCATTAATCAATATGCTTATCGTTCTGTCAGTTCCATGCTGTTTTGAGTACTGTGCAAAAATAAAGTAAGTCTTAACATCAGGAGAGTGGTTTCTCCTACTTATCTTCCTATTTTAAAATTATTTTAGCTATCCTACTTCTTTTATCTTTCCTTATATATTTTAAATTCAGCTTGTCTATATCCAGAAAAAATCCTGCATAGTTGTGATGTGAACTGTATTACATGTATAGATCAACTTGGGAAGTATTGACAGCTCACCACGTTGAGTATTCTTGTCTATTACCATAAATGTCTCTCCCTTCATTTAGGTCTTGATTTCTTTCATACACAGTGTGTGCTTTCCAGCACACAGAGCCTATATATATTTTGTTAGATTTATACTTAAATATTTCACTTTGTTGGAGCTACTCTAAATCGAATTTTATTTTTAATCTCAGTTTTTAATTCTTCATTGCTATTATATAGAAATACAATTGACTACCAGCTCAGCAAATTCACTTTTTTTTAGTTCTAGAATTATTTTTGTAGATTCTTTGGGATTTTCCACACACACAATCATGATATCTGTACCTATGCAATTTCATTCCTTCCTTTTTAATAGGTATGCTTTTCATTTTCTTTTCTTGCCTTACTGCACTGGCTAGGATTCTAGTAATAGGCTAGATAGGAGTGGTGAGAACATATTTTTTTTATTTGTTCCCTATCTTAGGAAGAAAGCACTCTGTTTTCCACTAGTAAGCATGATGTTAGATGTCAGTTTTTTGAAGATGCTTTTTTTCAGGTTGAGGAAAATCCCTTCTGACTTTCATTCACTGAGAGATTGCACACTGTGATAGGTGTTGAGTTTGGTCAAATGTTTTTTCTTTTTTTTTCTTTGCATCAATCGATATGATCACATACTTTTCTTCTTTTGTGGATTGCATTGATTGATTTTTAAATATCGATCCAGCTTTTCAGTTCCTGGAATAAACCTCAAATGATTTTAGTGGATTATTCATCTTATACAGTATTACAATCAATTTGCTAATATTTTATTGATAATTTATATCTATGCTCATGGAGGATATTGATCTGTATATTTCTTATGTTGACTGATTTTGGAGCAGAGTAATTGTATCACATAATATGAACTGTGAATTGACTTCTCTTCTATCTTCTGGAAGAGATTGTATAGAATTGGTGTTGTTGTTTCTTTAATTATTTGGCATGATTATGTTTATAAGAGATCATTCTGGCAATGAGTTGAGGAGGTGGATATAAGCAGAGCAGAAGGAGGGAGGAAGCTATTGAAGTTATTCTGGTGAGAGATAAAGCTGTCATGGATAAGTGGCTAATAACAGGGATGGGGAAAATCTATATCTCTATATCTATATAATTTGTATCTAGTATTCTAATAAACTCTGGTACATAATGGGTAGCCAATCAATGCTATTTCCTTCTTCATTTCCCCTTGGTTTAATTTCCCTGAAGGAAATAAAAATAAATAATTTTAACCTTCTACCTCAGGGGTTGGCAACCTACAGCCTGTGGGATACCTGCCTGTTTTTATAAATAAAGTTTTACTGGAACACAACCATGACCTTTTTTTTTTTTTTACATATTGTCTGTGGCTGCTTTTGTGCAACAACAGTAGTTTTGCATATTTGTGACAGAGACCACATATCCCACCAATCTATAATACTTATTATCTAACCCATAATAGAAAAAGATTGCTGACCCCTGTCTAGATAAGTGTAAGGATGTTGAATGACATAATGTTGGTACCTTACAAATAGTAGGTTTTAGCCGATATTTTCCTACAGAATAAAAGTCAACATCCTTACTATAGTCTACGCCATTTGCCCGGGCAAAACCCTTTCCTAACCCACCCTTGGCCTAATCTCTCCCTCAACTCATCACTTATTACTCTCCTGTTATTCACTCCACTTGAGCCAACTTGCTTTTCTTCAGACATTTAGACATATTTTCTTCTTGGAACCTTTCCTTGGAGATGCTTTCTGGCTGGAATTTTCTTCCCGCCAATGTTCCTAGGGCTTATCTCTCATCTCCTTCAATGTCTGTTCAAATCACCTTGTTCGTGAGGTCACCCTAAGCACTCTGTCCTCATTTGATTGGGGAAGCTCTAAAACTAATACCTAAGCTTTGAGAATTCCAAAATCCCTTGCACATTTAATTTTTGGAAACCTCTTAACAAATTATATTTTAAAAATACTCCTTTCATCAGTGCCCAGCTTTATCATCCACAGATATAAATCTAGCTATTTCAGATTGCTTAAACTTTCCCCTTGGCTGCACAAGATCTAAATTCTGCAAATAGCTTGGAGTTGCTTAAGTATGAGTTGTTATTGATGAGAGGGCAAATGTATAGTGATCTGGAGATTTCCTCAGTTGCCCGTTTTATAGCAGAAGCTCTAAAATATGGATTGGACTGGCACTGAAGGGAAAACTTGGGACAACGAAGGCCAGAGGAGTCAGTGATAACCTTTGTGTACTAAGGGATTATGCTTTCCTATGGTGCCCAGCATATGGTTGACTCACTATAACAACCAGCTCTCTTCCTCAAAACCCACCACATTGTAAAAAGTGTCACTCCCACCTTCATCTCATATCTGAGTTCTATGCATCCAGTATCTCCTTTAGAAATATTCTTACATATAAGAATATCTTATTCTGTAAGGGGTAGGAATGACCATGATTTTTCTACCTGAAAATGGAAGTTGAGGAATGACAAGAAAGGAAAATGGAAGATTTGAGAAGAATAAATCATAATTTCATTATCTCAGTTTAGACTTTAAGTTTAGGAGGGCATTTCTAATGCT
Organism: Myrmecophaga tridactyla; assembly: GCA_004026745.1. Taxonomy (NCBI): domain Eukaryota; kingdom Metazoa; phylum Chordata; class Mammalia; order Pilosa; family Myrmecophagidae; genus Myrmecophaga; species Myrmecophaga tridactyla. The sequence continues at coordinate 55,907 of PVIY010004373.1, forward strand.
TTCTGATTTTCCAAAGCACTGATTACAATGTCAGCTTCAAAATATAATAGCATGAAATTTATTACTTTCATGAGGAGATAATTTTTTCTATAGCCTAGTCTTGTTGTTGTGGTTTAAATTGTGTTTTAAAATATTCAGGAAAACATAAAAGATCCTGACCCCTTCAAGAAAGAGAAATACACTGATTTCTTTAGAAGAGCCGAATTGTGAAATGCATAACATAGTGAATAGGTTTTCTTCAGCTACTCCATATAAACTAACTTGTACTTCTAAGGAGAGAAAGTAACAAAAAGAAGCTGGTTGCCAGGGCAACCGTGTCCTGATTGGAAAAGAGAGGGTCATGGTTTTGATATAATTGAAGCAAGCCAGCCTGTAGCTGTGTTTTCTCTCTCATCTGCTTAGAAACAAGGGGAAGACAAAGTCAGAAAAAGGCTGAAAGGATTTTATTTAAAGCAAACTGCAAAGCAGAGGATAACGTGTAACAAGAGGTCAAATATTCTTTTCAAAGACCTGTGTGGGTACTTAAAATAATAATATAATAATACATTTTATTAATAAGCACACTTCAGTTTCCAAACATTTTGGAACCTCTCTAATTCCTTCACTCTCTCAAGTTATAAATTTGCAAACATCTTTCAGTGTGCCCTCTCTGAAAGTTCTTATACCGGCTCTGTTTCAAAGTGAAATCATATTTCACTTTCTAATATTTTTCACATCTTCCTCCTACCTTTCTATCTTTATTCCCATTTACCATACTCGAGAACTCCATCAGCTCAAATTTGGATTTTGACAAGAGACTGGTAGTTTTCCGGTCCCCCTTTCACCCCAAATGTAAACACTGCCTTATGGTTCCATTAGATTTACATTAAATTAGGTAATATATGTGAATTCTTTAGCACAATGCCTGGGTTGAATAAATGTCAGTTATTTTTTTTTTTACAGTTCAGTTTAGTAAATATATGAGGTATTTCCTATAACAGGACCGCGTCACTGCTTTGAAATATGTAGACAGAAGCTCTTAAATTGAAGTCCATTGATTAGATTTGGGAATTTGGAGCCCCTGAAATTTACACATCTGTCCACATATACATTTTCCCCTTAGTGCATGGTATACCAGTGGCTTTCTGATTTGTCCATAAAGTTTCGTTTAGTGTTAAGGCTTTGTATGATCAGCATTGCCTATTTATCCAACTTGATCCCCACCCCTGCAACAATGATGCTGCTTCCCTCATTATTTCCTCCTTATTTTCTCCTTATCTCCATTTCTTTGCTAATGCCTTTTCCTTACTCTGAAGGAAAATATCTTCCTTCTCCTCTCTCTTCAAATTCATCCTATCCCATGAGGCCGAGCTTAAATAATTTCCTTCCTATGGAAATTTCTCTGATATCAGCACATACTGACCTCACTTTTCTAGCAAAAATTCACCTCCTATTGTAGATATATACTATTATTATTTATGTACTATTAAGAAGAGATGGGATACTTTCTAAATAGCTGGAACTGGGTTATGAGACATGGAGTAGAAACTGGAAAGATAACATGTGGAACTAGAGTTTTTTGCTTCAAGCCTCTAAACCTGTACTGACTTAATCTGTAGCTATACTAGGCCAAAGAGAACTTGATACTCTCCCATTTCTGGGGATATGGAACTCCATATGGAATTAAATAGCTAAGAAGCATTGTAAGGTTTCTATGTGACAAGAATTGAGGTAAGCATTTTACCTAAATCATATAAATCTCATGACAATCCCATAAAGTGCTATTATTATACCAAATTTTATACCAATTTAGCAGATGAGAAAACTGATCCTTAGGGAATAAACTTACCCAGTGTACCATGTTTCGTAATTGGTGGAGCCAGGACTAAAACCCTAGGTTGCCTGACTTTCCATATATAGTCATCCCATATATGCTATTTATATACCTCTCTGGGATGTACAAATGATAACCACACTGTTTTCCAATCATACATTTGTTTTACTATAAACTCAATCACTGATTTTTTAAAAATTCATTTTCCAGGTACATCTTAATCCAGAGGTGACAATCAAAGGTGGGGATACCCTGAGCTTAGCCTGGTTAGGAGCTCTCCTAATTCATATCGGCTTTGGTGATAAGTTCTTGCCAGTTGTGCACTCACGGAAGGTCCTTGTGCCACCTTCTATTATGCTAAATTCCATTGCCTATTAAATAGGGAGAGTTCTGTTTGAATGCTTTGATTCTATAGGACTCTCACTTAATAGGAAGGAGTTGTGTAATTATGACTGATTTCTGATCACCTGACCCTGGAGATAAGAAAGATCCAAAGGAATAAACATGGTTCCAAGATTTTAAATGAAGCCCAGGTCAATCTGGGATTTTCAGTATTAATGGAAAGTGCTAATTGCCCCAAATCCTGAGGAGTCCCAAGAATAGTACAAAACCTCCAAATCAAAATTAAAGTAAATAAAGAAGATAATGACAGGAAAAGAGTATTAAAAACATACCACAACAGAGGGTGGTACAATGGTGGCTCAATGGCAGAATTCTCACCTGCCGTGTCGGAGACCAGACCTGGGTTCGAGTCCCAGAGCCTGCCCATGCCAAGAAAAAAAAAAAAAGCATACCATAAGAGAACTTTTGGGCTGTTTTTTTTTTTTAATTTTGGTTTGTTTTGTCACATATAAGCCCAGGTTAAAAATATACTGCCTCTGAGATTGGATGAAGGCATCAAGAATCTTCCCTTTTTCAGCCACCCTCAAGGGGTGACAGGGAGGGGGAGGGGCCTTCTTGGCAGGGAGGACCATTTGATTACTGATGTTGTTTAGAATTACCGGTGTATAGGGATACTAAAAATCAGACACCTATTTTCATTTCAGTAAGTTTTATTATTGTTTTTAAATTATCTATAGACTAGGCAACTGCTTTGTCTACCCTGGGGCAGCCCATTCCTTCTTTAACCCCCCCACTATACATCACTGCCCTGCTCCCCTTTTGATGCTAGAAGACCTCAATACCATATCCCAAGGTTACTTTAGTACATATGTCTGTCTTCTATATTTTACAGGAGAACTTGAGGGAGGCACTGATAACCAAAAGGGCCCTAGAATGGGTAACATCTAAAAGGCAAGAGATTTTATAATGCCCAATGTATATTGCTTTTTAAAAGCATTTAGATATAATTTTCCATTAGAATGTCTAAAGTAAATACTCTAGGATTATGCTATATATAAGAACCCAAGTTATATTATTGAGTCGCCTTTGCCCTAGCACTGAAATATAAGGGAACATCATGGGTAAGGAATGGAAGGCAAGGAACAGTGGGTAGAAGGAAGGATTAGTTGCTTATTTCTCTTAGCACAGTGAGTCACAGAGTTTAGGGAGAGTGGAAGTGAACACAGCAACACTGCCCCCTGCCCCGTACCCTGCATACTATTGCTGATCAAAATTAATTAGTTGTCATCAAGTTGGATAAATGAGTAGCCAACTAATTTAAAAAAAAATCACTATTACCTCTAAGTTAGAAAATGCATCTACTTTATGACACCAATTCTATCCAAGAGACTGTCAGCTAGGATTATCCGTATGGCCTCTTAAGACATGACCCATCACCCAGGAGTCTTCTGCAGGACCTTGATCTCCATGGTAAAACAATTTGTATAAATAATGCATTAAGCATTTTCATATGCAGGCAGAGTAACAGTCTTCATATGTGTTCATGAATTCATGCTGCTGTTATGATGCTACTTCAGTTTTTTCAGTTGTGTCATAACCTTTGAAAGGTGATTACATCCACTCCTTTAAAAGGAGAACATAATGCCCATGAATTCCAGTGTAAAGCCTTGGATTGTCAACTGTGAGAGGGGAAAAGAAAATAAGCATTCCTGTAACATGAAGTTAAACGTTTGACAAGTTTACTTTGATAGAAAACATTTTACATTTTTACTACTTCATAAGCAAAATGAATAGGCACCAATCAGAGTAGAGTCGTTTTCTGTGTGTGTGTATCCACTTTGTGGGACATTTTTAGACACTGGATTAGCTGCCCAAGAATATTTTACAGAAACTGGGTTGCCTTCCTGCCAATCATCAGCATATCTCTAGATACACACAAACAACGCAAAGGGGTCCTTGTTGTACTGGGAACTGTTTTGTTTATTTGTTTTTCCTTTCAATCATTTTACTTCATTGTTAATGGGCAATACACATAGGTTTCCCAGCCTGCATCTGACCATCCCTGTCTAGAAAAGTCAAGTTAATATTGCATAAAAGCATAGCCAATCTACTGGAAGAAGCATGGGATTTGCAAAAACCTAAGCAGCTGGTATGGCTGAATTCCTTTCTTTTCTCAGAAATACACTGCTACCTTCTCACTTAAACTTAGACTTCTGGTCCTAAGAAACTTCCTTTTGTGTTACACTATATCTGAAAAACAACCACAAACAAAGAAACATACTAGGGTCTCCCCCCCGACCCCCGCCCAAGGAAAACAAAGCAAAACAGAACACAAAGCCTGAGTTTTCAGTATCATTTAACATATTTTTCCTTACCAGCTTTAATTGTATGTCAGCTTTTCTGAATGAACCTTGTACAAAATGAAGGGATTTTATTTGTATATTTTATTCCATATTGTTTCGGACAAGAAAAGATTGGGGGGTCGGTGGGGGGAGGGTAGAAGTAAAATGTACTCTCAAACTGGGGTATTACTGCCATCTAGCGTGACACACTGTAACCCAGAGGGGAAGAGAAAGACAATTTGAGACAATCCGATTTGAAATTGCAGAGGTTAAAAGGAAGGAAGAAATGGACACCACACAAGTGCATTCACCATTTAATGAATTCTTTTGCTTCAAAAGTTTCTGTACGTGGTCAAACAATACAAGGCAGTCTATTTCTTCCAGATGAATGGAAAAAAAAAACCCTGGTCAATTTTAAAAGCAAGTTCTTTATGAGATGGCACGTCCCAATTCTAAAGGTTGTTAAACAGCAGGCATGATTTATTCAAGGGAGGGATGTTCATATCCTTTGAAAATAGTCCAGATCTCCATATGTCCCCAGCTTTCTGTGAGGATGGTCATGTTTGCACAGAGATAAGTGACAGTTTTGATGGCAGTTGAGGTTTTCTTTCGAGTCCTTTGATTATATAAAATGAAATAATATTTGTCATTTATGTCCATAAACACTTAATATATTTGTTGGTGATAGAAATATCACATTAGTACCGACTTGCCCTGTAGGATTCTAAAAGTTAAACCTAACCACAAAAATGTGGGGCAAGAAAAATGTAATTCTGGTCAAAGGTTTTTGTATATTTTTTCTTCACAAGGTACAAGAATGTATGTACAGAAGCCAGAGAGAAAGGAGAAACACTGTCCTTCTGTAATCCTCCTCAACTGTCCTCTCTTGTCAAACTGATGTCCTGTTCTGGTGTAGATTCATCAGGCATTAGCTGGTGCTTTTGAAGCTGATATCCAGGATGATTTCCTCTGTTCATGGCAAGGGAATTCCTCATTTCACTAACACACAGCACCCACCTTCTATCCTGCAGGGGTGTGTGACCTTATAAGCTAAGGACTCTGAGGCCCTGATTACATTAGAAACTTAAGACTCTAAAAGCTCAGAAGGCAGAAACCTGCAGGGATAATGAAAGCTAATTTGGGGAATCATAAGTGTAAAAATCTAAGCTCAGAGGAATTTTAAGTCATTACCTATGTCGATGTAACCTAGAACTGGAGGCTATTTTTCCTGGTTTCAGAATTGACCTGCAGCTCCAGGTGTCTTGAATAAAGAGTGCACCGCAATCCCACGCTGGCCCCAGAGACCCTGAAGAAGGAAATGCATCCACAGCCAGGATCTTGGTAGAGAAAATGTGTCTGGGAGCAAGTGCTGACATCATAGCCCGGGCTAGCAGAATGGCCAACTTTTGGATAGAAAAGTGTGAATGGGGTAATCTCTATAGCCCTACGTAGATCTTTGTAGTCATTCATAGTTATCTGTGTTTGAGAGGGAAATGGAGGTAAATTTTATGCTAGGGTTCTCTTTACCTGTGGATAAGGAAAGCAATTGAGGGAGGGGGAAGTATTTAGTGAAAGAAAACACAGATAATGGCAAGTGATGTTAATGCATATTTCATAACATGCATTATGGGGTTGAGATTCAACTGTTTTAGAATATTATTCACAGGGGTGTTATAAAGGTTAAACTCATTTTTGTTTGGTAAGAAGAGAGAGGCACAAATAGAACTTGGGACCATCTAAACCAAAGATTTGCCCTTTGTTTAGATTCAATGTATTGTGTGGTTGAATATAAAGGCAAATCTATTCATTAACCATTAAACATACATCAGAAATAAATAATGCTTTTATAGGATTAACATTTTCATACTAGTTACCACAGAGTTTACCTGCCTTGAAAGAGATCCTAGAATTAAAATTTAGCCTACCTGAAAAAAAAAAAAAGATGCCCCTCATTCTCCAGCACCAGATTCGCCCCTTTCCTCCCTTCATTTTCCTGCTGCTCTGTAGTTGTCCCTTTGCATCTGACATGAATAATGCTAAGACCTGGAGAAAACACAGCCCTCTGGTAAGGCATTCACCCAGCTTTTCTAGGATTAATCACAGACTAAAACACTAAATAACATACTGATATATTAACTCCATTAAAATCTAATTCAGTGGCAATAACTTTTAGAAAGCCAATAAAGGGCTTATGAAGAACAAAGTGAAGAAAGAACAAGAAAAAATGTAAATCAATCCCCTGCCTGATAGTAAATCAGCATTCAAGACAAGCATATGAATTAAAAGAGACCAGGAGAGAGTCCCAATCCACCCTACAAACTCATATACTCTTGCGCGTTTTACTCTTAATTCTAGATACTTTTTTATATTTTATTTAAATAAAATATAAGCAACTAAGACTGATGAGATTTTAATGGATGAGAGTCTTTTGAAAGTTAGGAACCCTAATTCAAAAGAGTCAGACAATGCAAAGTTGCCAAAGGAACCTCATCTCTGCTTTCAAAGACCTCATACCCAAGGTTTCATTTGTGGATATGCATGAATTCATAAAATACTGAGCAGGTTTCCTCAAGTAGTAAGGTGAAAGGCTTCTCAAGAAGCAGGACAGTATGAGCACAGGTGCTAGCAGTGAAGTCATCCAGTGCTTGAGACCATTGAGGCAAGATGGCCAGATGTGCTTACCATGTCATTCCCAAAGATGCCATTCCTAAGGCTTAAAAATCTTCATTTTCCACAAAATGGAAAACCATCAATCCCAGACTGTTTTTCAAGGGGCATTCTCCCCTAAATCTGGCATTTAAAAAGGCTTAGGGACTCAGACTAAAAAATAAAACAAAACAAAAAAACAGATGACAAAAGGAATGGGTGGGATAACTGAAGTTACTTCTGAAAAGTGCTTCCCTCCGACCTTCACCCCATTATAAATTCCAATTGGTTACATCTAGTTAATGTCAAACTTCTAGGCAAAAAACAACTGGGAATTTCAGTAAAATAGTCAATATTTGATTTCATTTTTTTGTTTTAGTTTTTGCCTCTGTTTTAGCATTTAAACATAAAACAAAAATTAAAAGACACATTATATTTAACAAAATAAAGACTGGGGAAAAGGAATATTATACCTTCTTTTTGGCCAAAAATTGCTGCAGTGTGTGCGTGTGTGTGTGTGTGTGTGTGTGTGCGCGCTTTCTTTTTTGGGTACGTGGTCAAGGAATCGAACCCGGGTCTCCTACATGGAAGGTGAGCATTCTACCACTGAACCATCCGTGTCCCCATGTGTTTGCTTTTGTGCTTATGTATTTAAACCTGCCCTGGTTTTCTCTGATCTGATTAATTTAGTCTTAGGAGATTACCAAGCGCTAGCTTGTAAATCTGCTGCAGTGGAAAGAGCAACAGAGTAAGAGCAAATACATAGTAATTGAAGTCCCCTCTGTGCCATTCACACTGTGCCATTCACTAGTAGTGCAACTGTTGGCCAGATCTTCCATCTGACCTCAGGTACTTCATCCCTAGTGGAGTGAATTTACAATACCTGTCCTGCTCATCTCACAAGGTTACAATGGGATCCAGATGGAATTCCATAATTGAAATGTTTGGAGATAGCAATAACAATATATTGATAGCAGATTGCTATTTTTAAAAAGTTTCCACGTTCAATTTTCAAGGAACAGTGTATTTCTTTACCCTTGTTGATAGTATCAGAACACTGTTTATGCTGAGCTCTAAGATCTTCCAGAAACATCATGATGTATAGTAGAAAGCATCATCCTATTAGATAGTGCTCACAGTTGTTCAGGAGCAGATCAGTAGCTCTGGGTAAGTACCAGAAAGCTACAACTTGACACACACACATATACACAACAATAACAACAATAAAACAAAACAAAAAGCAGCAATATTTTATACAATCAAGAATACCAGTTATCAGGTAAGGGCCAGGTAATTAGCAGACTGGAAAAAAAAAAAGTCTGGAATCCATGACTTGAATCCTAAAAGGCAATTTAAAATATGCTGGTATGGGTCTCTTGAGACTTTGCTGGAAATTCCATCAAAGAAAAGAGCAGACTACACTTTAGAGGGAATGTTTTCCTTGGTCTCTATTTCATTCTCCTGTTCAACTACGTCACTCACATTCTCCTTTATATGACTGAGAACTTCATGATATTTGTCAGGATTCAGAACTTCAGGAAATTTCTTAGGTTTTCTCTCTTTTTTTTAATATGACAAATATTACTTGAAAATCTATTCTTGCAAAACACGGTAGTTTGGAAGCCAATGAAAGATGAGTATAGGCACAATTTGAATGAAATGTTTACTGTGCCTACCATGGTGTAGATGAAATTTTTAAAAATAAAATATTGAGGAGAAATGATCTCCATCTAGAGAGATCAATAGGAATCTTTCATTTTAAAGGCAGATTGAGGTTGGGTGATATGGACTGGAAATAAATTGGCCATGTAGATAGGTCAGAAGATTTTAGGCCAAGAAAACAGCATGAGCAATCCATGAACACACTCCACAGTGCAGAGTGGTTTGGAGAAAGGCAGAAAATCTTTATTAGAATATGAATATGAAAATAATTGATTGGGGACAAACTGTGAATGGTCTGCTAGCCAACACCATTCAGTTAGCCAAACCACTAAAAGTTATTGATGCAAAATGTTAAAGGAACAAGGCTCTCCTTCATAAATGTTATTCTGGTAGCTGTATATAAGAGACCTTTTATTGAGAGAGGCTATATTTTGGAATCAAGGTTTCAAATGATAAATCAAGAGAACTTGTACCTAGGGAATGACAGGAAAAGGGAGAAAAGGAATGCACAGGGAAGCTATGACACATATAACCAACATAGCTAACCGATCGTATCACTGTGAACATCAAATGTATGTGACAAAGGAGGTCAAGAGACACAGAAATTCCAGACTCTGAACTCGAAAGAAGGCAAATCTCAAGGAGAAAAAAGGGTAGAAGAGGCAGAACTAAGCATTCTCAACTCATTAATAAATGCACTACTAAAACAATTATCTTCTCCTCCTAGAAGAAATATGAACAAGGTTATTAATAGCATTTAATTGGTTATCCTACCACCCTGATAAAGGAAAGGTGGTGCCCTAAGTAGAAATCATAATATTTATCTGAAGGGGGTACATGGTAGAAAACATGTCCAAAGACAGATTCTTCTCAAATACTCAAACCTGTACTCAAGCTTTCTCCAAAGACTCAATTACTCAAGACAGAGACCTGGCAGTTATTATTAGTCCTTTCTCCTCCCTAACTGAATGAAAGGTTCAGTCCATCCCCAACTACTGTTGACTGAATCTCAAAATTGTATCTTGAAGATGTCCCTTCTGTCCATCTTCATGCTTCATTATGGTTCAGGCCATGCCTCACTTGTAATAATGAAGCAGCTTCTTAACTGGCTTTCCTGCTTCTGTTCTTGCATCTCTATAAGCAGTTCCAAACACAAGAGCAAGAGTGATTTTTTAAAATTATAAACCAAATCCTCCAGAGGTTGCTTCCAAATCCTAACCACAGCTCATCAAGTCCTCAAGTGGTCATGATCGAGCCCCACATTTCTCTGTTTCCACCTCTAACCACCCACCTTATTGCTTACTGCGACATACACACAGGGGCCTTCTTTCTGTACCTCAGGGCCAAGCTCTAGCCTCATGGTTCTGGCACTTTCTGTTCTCTTCCTTGAATGCTTTTCCACTGAATGTAAACTAAGAAAACTATTTTCTGTAATTTCTAGTCTCAGTTCAAATCCACTTCTTCAGAAAGACCTTTTCTACTTCTCAATCTTGAGTAGTTCCCCATGCCTCTATATTCACTCCTTATTCTATTACCTAAAGTTATTGTCTTTAAAGTATTTATCACTATCTTAAAGAATTTCGTTAATGTACACCTTTTTTCAGTCATCATTTTCCCCAGCAATGTTCCCTCCCACCCACTCCCACCCTCTGCCTACTAGAATAAATTGCATGAGAACAAGGAACTTTTTTGTCTTATTCTGAGTCTTACTCTTTATGTGTTGATGAATAATAAGAAGAAAGACAAAGTGGAAGAATCTGAGCAGAGTTATCTGGGTAAAGGTATAATCAAGGAAAACTTGGGCATGTACATAGACTAAGGGGAGGAAAGTGATGGAAAAGAAGACAACAAAAATTCAAAATAGGGCTTCATTGATGGAATAAGGCTTGAGACATATAAGGAAGTAATTCTTCTTAAGGCAAGAACATTGAGGATTTATCCTGAAAGGAGAAGATCCAGTTATTTCTCTTAGATAGGAGACACACCCTCAAAACCTTAGGACTCTGTTCTCCATTAGGGAAAGTGATTAACTTATTTTGCTGCTCCTGAGAGACACTTTAGCAAAGTAAGTTTCCTGTTGACTGACGATATTATGTTTAGATACTCCTGACATTTAGGTGCCTCTGAATTCTAATTAATGCTAAAAATTAATCATCACAGAGAAGATAATTTTATCTCTTCCTTAATAACACCTTTAAACAATACACATATGCAGAGAACAACAGGGGTTAGGTCTGGTTTCCTAGCTTAGCCAGAATGTTAAGGCTGGCACATGAGTTTAGTAAGTGAATAACAGGAATTTTTTAGAAAGAATTTTAGAGTCATGTGGTCCATGAAAAGACTTTTTCTTCATTTATAAAATGGTTAAAACTAGAAACTAGAGTTTAAAACTAGACAACTCTTCTTTCTAATTCTTCATTTAAGACTGTTCTCATTTATCAGATTATGAAGAAAAAGTTAAAAACATTGTTCTTGTCTTTGTCCTTCTCTCCCAAGCAGGCCCCAAAGTGCAACATGAGCTGGCACAGGGCATGGTGGAAATCACTTCTGTAGAGGTCTCCCAAATGACTTAAGTATTTCACTTCAAATTCGGCCAAACCCAAGGAAATCCTCTGCCAAGTTTCTCAGGTCTCGGTCCTTTTTCTTGGCACACTGAATCATGCGTTTTTTCCAAAGCTGCCCAAACATATCCCCAGTGAAGCACAGAATCATGTCAAGATGGTATAGCCAATCTATCAATACATACAGTGGAGTAATAATGCTCTCTGTTCATTATTCATGCTTAATCCAGCTTTTGGGCTTTTAAAATACAATTCCTTTTTGTTCTCAGCAGTTATGGTTGTGCTTAGGATAGATACAGCATCCAAAAATTTCTGTCATACATTTTCTTTGTCACCAGCATGGAATCCTTGAGAAATCAAGGCTTCTTTCTGAATCCTAAGAAGTGTCTCCTCTCTCCAAGGTAACACAACAGGTAACAAAACCCCCTTCTCAGAAATAAATGAATAATATAAGGAGAAAACAAAATATGAATGTTAGATGCTGCCTGTTCTCAGGGCTCCCTAACTCTTGCTGCATGGTCTCCCGTGGATTGTTCCTGTGAGGCTGGCAAAACCAAAGAGTAACACCAAAGTATGATGAGCTGGGCTGTCTGATTTGTCAAGTTTCAATTGCCTGATGGAAAACCAAAGTTGTTGTCACCTTCGCCTCCACCCCCTTTTTGCTTGCTACCTTATTCCGAATACAAGAATTTCTTAGTATCGAAGAGATCTTTGTTGCCACTTTCTCGTGATGTTTGGTCTGCAAGAATTTGATTGAAAAGTGCTTCTGTTCCTCCCCCGACTCTGTTTCCTCCGCTGGAAAACTGGCAATCTTGACACTTTTCTGACATTTCTAAACAACTCAGACTCTTTCTGCCAACTCCCAGTTGCTCTCTAAACCTTTCTAATCCTGTAGAATGCAAACTAATCTACTGAGAGGAAGGCGTCAGGCCTGGTCTGGCAGCTGGAGCTAGGAATGTCAGAGTGGGAAAAATGATAAATATACCTGCCACAGAGAACGGGAGAGACATAACCAGGCTCAGCACCATAATAAGGCTATTTAATGTACAGAGATAGGCAGGGCATTCTCCAGCATCCTCAAGTACAAACTGCATGGAGGTGATTTGTTCAGAAAGAGAAATAACAGTTATTAATAATGTTCACAGTCTACAGGAGGCTATATTTGGGGAGACATGGAGATAAGGAGGAGAACTCCTCCTTCATTCCCTCAGACCACTATCAAGTTTTCTCAGTTTATTCCGCTGCTAAAGAAAACCCTCATGTTTTGCAATCTTCACCTCCATGCTATGGAAGGGAGGGAAATATCTGCCTTCTAAGTGGAAGCAATTAGGCTTCCAATGAGGCCAGTCCAAGAGCAAACAGGTGACACTGGGAAAAGTTGTCTTCCTGTGCTCTCAACTTCTTCTGTGTTCAGTAGTGGTGTTCTGGGCAACAGAATATGGTAGAAATGTTTCTATCATGTTTTTTTGTTTGTTTTCGATTTTTGTTTGTCTGCTTAACTCAAGTATGTCAGTTCTATTTCCTAAAAGAATTGAGTCTAACTAATAAAGATATGGGCAGATGATTCTACATATACACATACACACACAAAAACACATACCCTATTACCTACTTCTGCTCTTACAATTAAAGACAATGCATAGGGATACAGGGATTTGGAAAAGGGCTCAACGAAAGAAAAGGAGATCTGCAAGGTTGCCTTAACCAAATTTTTCTAAGATTATAAACTTCTAGAGGGCAGAGACCATATCTCTTTACTTAATTTTGAACCAGAAAACATGGTCCCATACAAAGTTAGATAACTGGAAAATTCATTTGATGACAATGACACTAGTGATAAGATTGTTTAAATAGTTAAACCCAAGTGAAATTATGACATGGCTATTTAATCAATTTCTTGGAGCAAAATGAGATTGATTGGTACATAAATGGATAATGACAGACTAAATACTGGGAACTAGACTTTTAGGCACCATAGGAATATTGAGCTTAAATAAAAAGCCAGCCTTACCTCTTCCATCAACAGGAACAAATCAACTAGCAACTAGACCTTCATATGAAACCAGAGATTCTGGGTCTTTTTTTCTACATGTTGAATGAAGGGATCATGGCCACAATTTTAACAGTTTCACCTGGGTTGAAAATGATATAGCCTCTCGAATAATAGGCATCCATTTTATTTCAAAGTTCTAGTCTTATAGCAAACCAATAATACTTTTTTACAGAAAAAATATCACAAATATGTTCTAACATGCAAAGATTGTAATTATGACTTATTCTAAAACAAATAGCATAACAAATAAGTTTAGAGACCATCGTGTAATAATATAAACATTAGCCACAGATAAATTCTTCATTTAAAATTTCTTTTGACATTGAGGTCAATATTTTTCAATGTCATAGCCACAAACCTCAAAGGAAATATTTGCTACCTACTTCATATGTCTCTACTAAGCAGCCAAAGGAATCAGCCAATTGGCCACTGAGGTCAATGTAAAGCCAACATCTGATCCTGTATATTAGCAATTATTATATTCTGGAACCAGACATTATAGATTTTCTGGGTGGTGGGGAGGACAATGTCATACTGACTTTGTACAAGAGGGAGGGAAAGTTTTGACTATATAAATATAAATATATATGGAAACTACCTTGGGAAAAGATTCATGGTGTTTTTTAAGTCAACCTTGGTTTTGAGAGTTTCTGAAAAAAGGAGACTGATCTTGAGAAATAGAGAATTATGTTTTTATCATAATATTTTATACCCAATGAAACGGAAAAGATGAACTCCATCACATAATGGATAGGGAATCTGCCATCACAGAGAGTGAGAATGTCTAAGAGAACTCTAAAGATGAATTTATGAGATTTTGAAGGCATTGGATCAGACTGATAAAAAAACATTTGCTAGAGAAACAGAATGGAGTGAATCAAACTCAACTTCTCTGTTATTATACATAACTTATAAGCCAGTAAGATCTCATGATGCTGGCTATCTCTTATCCACTCCCTTCACTGGCTTGGCGCTAGCCTGTGCTCCCTGTGTAGGTTCTTGGTCCTGGTTCCAGAGGGAGCAGAGTCACCTTCATATACAAACTGGGAACATGTATATCTGGGCCAATTTGTCTGGTGGTAGCCGGAGGACTGAACCAGTACAGCCATAGCAGGATAATTGTCCCAGACCTTTCTTGCATGTATAAGGCAGCTCACAGAGCTCTCTTACGGATTGCTGTTGGAGAGCAATCAAACTGCAACTACCTGGGGCAAACATTTAATGCTGTGGAACATACAGAGCAGTGCCTAAGACCATGATGCTATGATGTTTCCTAGGAAGGAGGGGACATTTGGACCTTGTGAGTAGGGAGTGGGGTTGGTAGAAGAGTAGTGGATCCTAGGGCCATGTGCACATGCCCAGGAAAAGAGGTATGTGCAGAAAGGACAGAGTAGGATACTATGCTTTTGTCCTGAGCTATTCTCTAAATGCATTGCATGGCTAAATTCTGAAGGAGATCATTTTACTCAGGCCAATCTGCAAAGACTGGGATAGATGTTTTCTTCTTTTCCTTTCTTTTTTTGTTTCTTTCTTCCTTTTTTTTTGGCGGGGGGTGGGCGGAGATGGTGGTTACCTACTGACAATCAAGGAAAGTGCTGTCATAATACTAGCTTGATAGAAGTTTAAGGAACAAATGCCTCAGAGTTTAAGTCCCACCAATAACACTTAAAATATCAAAATGTCCATGTTTCAACAAAAGATTACAAAATATACCAAGAAACAGGAATCAATGAATGGTGCTGGTAAAGGAGAAGATTAAAGCATTAGAAATCATCAGTGAGGAGGACCAGGTCTGGGACATACCAGACAAAGACGTAAAAAAAAAAAATGGTTCTAAATATGCTCAAAATAGCTAAAGGAAACCATGTGCAAACAATTAAAGGAAGTCAGGAAAATGATAGGGAACACAAATGGAATATCAATAGAACAGAGAAAATTATGAAATGGACCAAACAGCAGAATTCCAAAGTAAAAGAAATATAAAAATTCCCTAGAGGGGTTCAACAGCAGGCTGGAACTGGCAGAAGAAAGAACCAGAGAACTTGAAGATAGGACAATTGAAATCATTCACTTATAGGAGCAGAAAGAAAAAAGATATAAAGTGAACAGAGTCTGAGGAACTTACAGGACACCAATAAGTGTAGTAATATATGCATTATAGGAGTCCTAATAGGAGAAGAAAGAGAGAAATGGATAGGAGTAATAGCTGAAAATGTCTCAAATTTAATGAAAAACATGGATATACACATCTAAGACACTCAATGTACTCTATTTAGAATAAGCCTGAAAACACCCAGACCATGACATATTATAATGAGACTGTCAAATGCCAAAGATAGGGGATTCTGAAAGCTGCAAGACAGCAGTAACATGTCAATAAGATTAAGTGCTGATTTCTCCTTAGAAACCATGGAGACAAGGTGGCAGTGGGAAGAGATATTTAAAGTGCTGAAAACAAAAAATGTTTAACCTAGAATTCTATATCCGGCAAACTGTCTTTCAAAAATGAGGGAGACAAACATCCCTAAAGAGAGGGATGGAAAGATCAAAGGTAATGGTGAAGTTATACAGTGAAGATAGGATTTAACAGATGAATATGAATGTTGAATCATTAAATTGCTATCTCTTTTAGTCTCCAGTATCTTAGAGCAGCTAGAATAAAAAACCTGAAATTGTGGAATTGTAACCCATGTCAAACTCTGAAGTATGTTCTACAACTAATTGTGGGGCTGTGCTTTGAAATTTATAGCTCTTATATATATATGTATATGTATATGTTCTTCATAAAAAAATAAAAAGGAAAAAAAGTTGATTATGATGACAAAAAATATTTAAGCCTTCTAGCCCCTTGTATTCTGGAGCAGCTAGAAGAAAAAATCTGAGAGTATCGTATGGTGGTCCATGACAAACTCTGGGATCTGTCCTGTAACTACTTGTTGAAGAGTGCTTTGAGAACTATTGCGTTTTTATTTGTTTGCTTTGTATATATGCTGTACTATACAATAAAAAAGTTTTTAAAAAATGAGGGAGAGATTAAAGCACTCCCAGAACAATAAGAGCTTAGGGAGTACATCACACTAGAGCAGCTCTACAAGAAATTCTAAAGGATGTTCTGCAGGTTGAAAGGAAAGGATACTAGGCAATAGATCAAAGCCCCATGAGGAAATAAGAAAGGCAAGGACATGGATAAACATAAATGCCAGTTCTATTGTATTTTTGTAACTTCACTTTTGACTCCTATAGGATCTAAAAGACAAATGCATAAAATACAATCATAAATCAGTGGTTTTAGATTCATAATGCATAAATATATAATTTCTGATATATATATTTATATCATAAAGGTGGGGTGATGGAAGGGTATAGGAATCTTTGTGTATGTTTTGACGTTAAGTCAGTATCAAACAAATGGGATTGTTATAGAGTTGGGATATCAAACTTAAGCCCTATATTAACTACAAATAAGAAAATATGCAAACTGCTAGTGACAGAAAGCAGAGTAAAAGTTACCAGGGGCAGGGGACTGGGGAAATGGTGAGTTAATTCATAATGAGGGTAGGGTTTCATTTAGGGTGATGGGGAAGTTCTAGAAATGGATGGTAGTTAGGATGCCACAACTTTGTGAATGTGATTAAACCCACAGAATGCTACACTTGGTAGCGACTGAGATGGGAAATTTCATGTTGAATATATGTTCCCATAGTCAAGGGAAAAAAAAAAGAAAAGAAAAATCAACTAAAGAGACAACAATCAAATGCAATAATTTTGATCCTAGACATGATCTAATAGTTGAGAAGAAAAGGCTCAAAAGGATATTATTGGTCATATGAAAAAACTGGAATACAGTCTGTCAGCTTTCTGCCAATATTAAATTTCTTGGACTTTATCACTGCACTTAAGGTGGTTTCAGAAGTGATTACTTTTGTTCTTAGGAAATGCAAATGAAAGTATTACGTATTCAAGGAGCATGAGGTAAACAACCTACTTTTAAATGTTCAAAAAAATAGACTGATAGATAGACATATAGGCAAATGGATGGATTGATAGATGAAATGATACAGTAAATGTGACAAAATGTTAAAATCAGTGGATCAGGGTAAATGGGGTGCTTGGGAGACACTGGAGTTCTCTTTATGCAGTTTGTATTATTTTTGAAACTGTCCTGTATGTTTGACATTATTTTGAAATAAAAAGCTTAATGGAAAAAATAACATAAAGGTCATTTCCTATATTCAGATTACAATACAATAGCAGCACTTAATTGCCTTCGCCATTATCCTATTTCTAACCTGGGGTTATTAATCTTTCATCTACCCTCCTAACTACATAAAGAAATGTGTTATTTTAAATGTACAAGAGACTACTTTCATGCTTTTAATTAGCACACATTGAAATGTTACTTCTCAAGTATTGCTTCTCATTCATAGATATGCAATCACTTTTCAAGTTCCCTTTTTATTAAACTGGAGTGACCTTGGAATGGGTTGCTAAGAATCTAAAGAGATTTAAGAGAAAGCAATAACATAGGAAGATGCCTTATTTTAATACAATGTGAAAGAGGGGGTTCAAAATCACACAGATTGTGATCATAATTATAGTAAACAGTATTCTAAGGATGGGGAAATACTTGAAAATACATATGAATTGCCTCTGGTTGTGCTAAGTTGGTGAAACCGTACAATTTCTGTGTTCTTCTTATTTAGTGTCTATTACTTTTATATCCTTCTTCCCTTTCTTGAAAAAGTGAAAATATATTTTATGTATATATTATTTATAGTTTATACATATCAATATTGGCAATATATAGAGTTATTTATACATATATTAGTTCACATTTTTAAGTATAAAGCAGTGTTGGTGTACTTTGGTTTTACTCCTTTCTAGGTAATTTTATCTTCAATTCTAATAAAAGTTCTGACTTAAAGTAATGATTTAAAGATTTTGCTTTAAACATCTCCCATAAGTTGGAAAAACAATGAAATATTTCACAAAACTCAACAAATGAAAAAGAGTTAAAAGACCTAAATTCCAAAAACCAAGTGGTGAGAATAAAAATGTCTAAATTTTTCTCAAAAGCAAAGGGTAAGGTGATTTAAAAAAAAATCAATATCTTTTCACAGGATAACTCTAGGATCATCAGAATTGGAGTCCACTTTTCCATAGAAACAGTTAAAAAATAAACCAGCAATCATAGCAGCATTATGGAGAGCCAGTTACGTGTTTAAAATCTATGGTATGATAATGCCAATTCAATATGAAAATTTTCTCAATTAGCCATTTTGCAAAATGGCAAATTATTCAATCTCTTATTATAGAAAGTGCCATTTTCACAATTTAATAAAATACAAGTCCATTCTGGCAAATAAGGTTAATGTAGAAAAATGCCCTAGAAAGTTAAATAAAATGTTAATGAGTCCTCCTGAAAAGTAGATCATTTTGACTCTTCTGTGTCATTACTCTGAAACTAGTCAGGCAATAAATATGGAGTAATAAAATAACATCTAAAACATAGAAACAAACACTAATTTTCAAATTCATTTACACTCATAAAGCACTATGCATATTTCTATAAAATATTGCTTTCAACAACAGAAAGTTTCTCACGGCCCTGGATTTAGAAAGAGGGAGTCTAGAGAGACTGTCGTGTCTCCTCTTAATTGAGGCTACCACATAGTATGTGTTCACATGCTCTTCCTGTGACCCCATCTTGTCAGTTATTAACACAATATCAGTTACTATTACAAACCCATAATAAATTCTTATTATGTGTCTCTTGGGAATTGACATATTTAAGACCTAACCCCTGTCCTGTGGGTATGAACCCATTTTTAAATAGGACCTATGAAGATGTAGTAGTTAAGGTATAGATTCACTTATGAATAGAATTTTTGAAGGTCCTACTTAGATGAGGACCTTCTTAAGGCCAAGCCGAATCAGGGTGGGTCTTAAGACATATGGCCTCTCCTTATAAGCAAAGGAAATTGGACATGGAAGTTAGTGGAAAACAGAAGTCAGCAGAAATCAGAAGGAGAAGGAGATTGCCATGTGACAGAGGCAGAGAGGTAAACCAAGAACCCTAAAGATTGCAGCAAGCCAGCACTGGAACAGTAGACTTTGGAGAAAGCAGGGTATTGCTGATACCTTGATTTTGGACTTTTTTTTTTTTTGCTCCCCAAACCATGAGCCAATAAATTCCTGCTGTTTAAGTCAACCTGCATGTGATATGTATCACAGCAGCTACAGCAATCTTATACAGTATACATAAATGCAAAGCATGTGTTTTTTGGCACCAGCAATACAGGAGTAAACAAACAAAAAAAAATAGGTAAATTTCAGCTTTGACTAACATATCAAGAATTGTGCAATCTAAAATAAAGCTCTTTCATTTTAGTCCATAAATTTTGTGCTTTATTGTTTAGAGTTATTTTGTTTAGAGGAAGATAAATTAATATACTTTTTCATTATATTTGGCCTCTAAGCTGATGACAAGTCCAAATGGAGAGAAAAGGAGAAATAAAAAATATTTGGCGAGCACTGCCATCAAGGCTTTGGGATTGGCTAATATAGATGAAGAAGAATACATAGTCAAATAAAATTCCAAAGCTTTAAGCTTGGCAAAATTATCTGCAGCATTGAGATGAGGAAAGAACCAGAATGGGGGAAAAAAAATGAAATGAGATGCACTTGAGTCCTATTTAGTTTACAAGACCTGTAAGCTACATTAATTTACTTAGTACTAAAGACTAAACATAGGATAGCCCAAATTCTATTTGAGTCTGATGATGAGGTAGAGGAGGCTGTTAGATGGACATGGTCAACTAAAAAACATAATTATGACTTTCCATGGTTAAGTCAAACCTTTCTAAATCCTCATGCCTCAAGATTTGACAATATGTATTCAATGAAATCATAAAAAGGAAGGCTTTTTAATCATGTAGATCAGTATATTTTATTTTTTCTGGTAGTGTTGTTTTATTTTATTTCTTGTCCTAGAAATATTAATCTATAACCTATAGTTACCTGGGAGATAGATGAATGATCACCTGAAATAATCATACAAAGCCACTGACTCCAGATTATAACTTTCTATCATAGAAATACACAAGGAAGAACTTACTTTGGTTTTTCATTTTGTTTTGTTTTTCTTCAGTAACTTTACTCATTTTATCATGAAAACAGCATACTTTTTTGACTAATAAAATGAATTTATCCCATTGGATGGGTATGAGAAGGCTAGGAAGAAAGCAAATTCATGGATGATTTATAAATTTTAATTATTGGAGTGAGCTTTTATCCTCCTTTTTGAATTCTAAATGTTTATTCGTAGATTTTGAGCTTCCAGTGGATAAAGCATGAATAGGACAATTCCTGGGTGCTAGTGCCATTTTAACACTGAAAATAGCTAATCCATGTTAAGTTAAACCTCTATAAACTTTCAGGAGCTTTAAGACACCTGTGCTACTGATAAGCTCCAAAAGCCCCTCTTTAGGCTTCTATTTCCATTAATCCTTTGGACTCTTCTCATGTTTGCTTAAAGGGAGTTTATAGTGCAGATCCCATTCTTCTTATTTCTTTAAAAGTAATGAAGAAACTGAGGCTCAGAGGCTAAATTATAAGTCCAAGAACATGTGGATAATTAAAAGTAGGACCAGGGACTTCCAGTTTAAGCTCCAACATATAAAGAGCTTTGAAATTGTCACTCCTATTATATAACAACAAAAATCTGAACAAATTAAAGATCAATAACTTTTCAAGGACCCATCAGAGAACTGAGTTGTCAGGGTAAACTACCATCCTGAAATCTGGAGAGAGAGAGAGAGGCATATCCAGAGAGACACAACAATCAAGTTTTGCTTATCTGGAGCAGAAGCTGCCAGAACCCCTAGCTGCTAAGCTGCTAGGAATACCAATATGGATATTTTTAGAAAAAGCTAGAAGCTGAGTCTAAACTGCTGTGAGAGTAAAAAATTCTTGGGGGCTGCAGTTATGGCAATCCTCATACTTATGTGGGCTTTCACTCCAGGAACCTCACCAAGATCTTATGGTGAGAATTTAAGAAAGATCCCCTTTGGCCCTGGCTGGGATAGGGAAGAACAGCCATGTTAAAACCTATATAGACTCTATCTGCTAACAAAAGCCTAGTCTCCAGGCCAAAGGAAATGAACTTAGGGAAAATCTGAAATCTCATCCAAGCTGGGGAAAGAGAATTCAAACCCAGATCCAGCCTTCCAGCTCACCTAAAAAAAAAAAAAAGTAAAAAGGAGAAAGGACTTCAAGCAAACAGATTAGGATTTCTAGATCCAAGCAAGAGAGTAGAGGATAGGGATGGAAAGCCCTGGAGGAGGACAGAAACACTTATGAAGGCATCAGCCTTGTGATACAGGCCACCCAAAATACTGAGACTTAATCAGAATATTATAGAATATCTCCTTTTCCTCCCATCCTACCACAACACCAACAAGCCTCTAGTAGAATAACAGCAGATTCTAGCTATAGGAGATGAAAGACACAGAGTCTATCTGAGAATCATACAAAGAAAACTACCTAGAGTCAGACAGGTAGACAAAAAACAGGGACACTGGAGGAATTTGAAGCCTCTGGTAATATAGCTAAAACAAACATTAAACTGTACAGATTAAGGGCCACCCTCGCTCAATTGGACCATACTATATCTAAAAACAAAATCTTCATACCTTATCTAAAATCAAAATCTAAAAACTTAACCCCAGTCCACATTCCTGTGGATGTGAACCACATTCCTACAGGTTAGAACATGTCTATGTTAAAGTACATAATTTAATTTATTACAGCACCTAACAACAGAATGTCAAAATACATGCAGCAAAACTTAATCAAAAATGAAAGGAAATATAGACAAATCCACTATTATAGTTGGAGACTTCAACACACTTTTGTCAGTAATTGAAAGATCAGGCAGGCAGAAAATCAGTAGGAATATAGATGACCTAAATAACACCATCAATCAACTTGCTCCAATTGACATTTTGTAGAATATCCCATCCAACAACAGCAGAATACAAATTCTTCTCAAACACACATGAAATGTTCACCAAGACCACATTCAGGGCCATAAAATACACCTGTCTATATTTAAAATAATAGACATCATACAAAATGTTTTCAGTGTACATCAGAATTAACCTAGAAAATAATAATAATAAAAAAGATAACTGAACAATGCCCCTACTTGGAAATTAAACAACACATGTACAAATAACTCAGGGGTAAAGAAAAGAGAAAGTAAAACTATTTTGTCTAAACGAAAACATAATCTCAAAGTTTGTGGAATGCCAGCTACATAGTACTGAGGGCCGAGAGTTTGTAACGTTAAATGAATATATTTGGAAAGAAATAGCTAAAATCAATAATCTAAGCTCCCACCTTAGGACAGTAGAGAAAGAGCAATATAAACCTGAAGCAAGCATAAAAAAATAAAATAATGAAATAATAAAAATTAGAGCAGAATTTAATGGATTCAACAGGAAAAGAAAAGAGAAGAGCAATGAACAAAAGATGATTCTTTGAAAAACTTAATAACAATGATAAACCTCTGGCCAAGCTAACCAAGAAAAAGGGAGAGAAGATACAATTTACCAACAACAAAAATTAAAGAGGAGGCATCACTACTGATCCCATGGATATTAAAATGACAGTGAAGGAATATTGTGAACTACTCTATGCCCAAAAACTTGATAAATAAAATGGACTGATTTCCTGAAGGACATAAACTAGCAAACCTCACTCAAGGAGAAATAGACAACCTGGATAGTTATATATATATATATATATATATATAAGCAAGCAAAGTAGTAACTTAAAAACTTCTCACAAAAGAAAATAAGCAGGTTCAGAAAGTTTTATTTGTGAATTCTACTGAATTGGGGGAAAAAAAAACCCACCACCAACAAAAACCAAAAAACAAACATTTGATATAATGCCCTCAAAATGAAATACTTGGCTATGTATCTAGCAAAATATGTAAAGGACCTGTATTGGTAAACTACAAGACACTTATGAGAGAAACTAAAGAAGGTCTAAACAAATGGAAATTCACTCCATTTTCATAGATTGGAAAATACAGTATTTTTACAATGTCAATTCCTTCCAATTTGATATATAGATACAACACAACCCCAATCCAAATCCTTAAGCTTTTTGATAGAAACTAACAAACTGATTCTAAAATTGGTATGAAAATGCAAAGGACTATATCCTTCTAGGTTCTTTGTTCTTCTGAAAACAAGTAACAAAGTTGGAAGCCTCACATTACCTAATACTAAGACTTATTATAAACCTACCTGAATCAAGATAGTGTGAGGCCTTGACAAAAGAAAAGACATATTGATAAATGGAGTAAAACAACAGAGAAATAGATCATACAAGTATAGTCAACTGATTTCTGACAAAGCCACAAAAGGCAAAGCAATGAAGAAAGAATGGTTTTTCAACAAATGTTGTTGGAATAATTGGATGACCACAGGCAGAAGTAATCACCTGAAATGTAGACCTCACACCTTCTTCAAAAATTAACTCAAAATGGATGGAGGTTATAAATGTAAAATGCAAAATGATAAAGATTTTAGAAGATGGCACAGGAGAAAATCTGCATGACCTTGGGTTTGATAATGAGTTTTTGGGTACAGCATCAAAAGCAGTAACCATTTAAACAAAAAAGTTTAAGTGGACTTTATTAAAATGGAAAACTTTTGCTCTGTGAAAGTTACTGCCAAGAGAATGAAAAGATAAGCCACAGACTGGGAGATAATAGTTCTAAAATACATATTTGCTAAAGTACTTATATCCAGATTATTTTATATATATATATATATATATATATATATATATATATATATATATATATATATATACGCCTTTCCAAACTCAGCAATAAGGAAACAAAAATCTTAACTGAAAAGTGAGCAAAATATCTGAACAGATACTTCACCAAAGAAGGTATGTAGATGGTAAATAAGCATATGAAAAGATGTTCAGCATTATTTGTCATTAGAGAAATGCAAATGAAAACAACAATAAGATACCACTAAACACCTGTTAGAATGACTAAAAGTGGGGGGAAAACACACAAAAAACAAACTCTTGAGTATAACAGTTGCTGGTAAGAATGCAGAAACAACAGAAGTTTTCATTCATTCTTGGTGGTAATTCAAAATGATATGGCAATTTTGGAAGTCTGATAGTTTCTTACATAGCTAAACATAATCTTACCATACTATCTAGTAACTGCTCTTGTAGGTATTTATTCAAGTAATTTGAAAAGTTATCTCCATAGAAAAACCAGTATGCAAATATTTCCAGTAGCTTTATTCATAATTGACCAAAACTTGAAGCAACCAAGGTGTCCTTCATTAGATGAATGAATAAAGACACCATGATACATCCATATAATGAAATACTGTTCAGCAATAGAAGGAAAAGAGCTGTCAAGCCACACAACGATATGGGTGACTATGAAAAGCATGTTGTTAAGTGAATGAAGCCAGTCTGAAAATGCTATCTACTATATTATGCCAATTGTGTGCCATTCTGGAAAAGGAAGAACCATAGAAATGGAAAACAAATCAGTGGTTACCGAGTTAAGAAGGAGTACAGTTTAATAAGTGAAGCACAGGGAAATTGAAGGCAGTGAAACTGTTTTGCTTCTGAAACAGTTTTCTTCTAATATTGAAGAAGTAAATACACAAAACTATGCATTTGCTAAAACCACAGAAACTTACAGTACAAAGAATGAATCAATAAAAGTAATCAGGGTTTCTTGGGGAAATGGTTGTTTCTAGGGCTGGTGCAGGGAATATACAAGATGAGCCTGGAGCATTTGTTGTGCCAGAAAGTAAGGTAGTGCTCAAAAATAAAACAAACTGAAAAGAGTCCATAAGGACTCTACATCAAAGGAACATAGGAGACAACTTAAAAAGCTCTCAATGGCCAAAGCTTGAGCAATCTGAGAAACAAAATAAATAATATAGGGTTGAATTATAACCCAAAGTATAAAATAAATATCCATGAGTCCATTCTAAATATAAATCAATAAAAGAATAAATCAATAGAGAATAGGAAAACCTCCCATAGAATTCAAAATAATGTATGTAAATATTTACCCCAAAAGGCAGTAGAGCATAACTCCCACTCCTTAAGTATACATGTAACTTCCTCCCAGAGAGTACAATATGAAAAGGGGGAAAAGTAACTTCACAATAGAGAAACCTGACAAACGTGGCTTCAGCCAAGGGTTTGCGATTAACATCATCAGTGACAAGTCATGTTGATAGCATGTAGCACGGATGTGACATGATAAGAAAGGCACTTTTCCTCTGTGGTCTTCCTCCCCCAAAGCCACATCCTTATCTGACCATGAGAAAAACAGCAGTCAAACCCATTTTACAAAATACCTGACCAGTGCATCTCAAAACTGTCAAAGTCTTCAAAAAATAAGACAGCATTTTTCACAGCCTAGAAATGCTTAAGGAGACATGATGACTAAACGTAACGTGGTGCCCTGGAGGAGATGCTGGAACAGAAAAAGGACATTAGAGAAAAACTAGTAAAATCTGAATGAAGTATGGAACGTAGTTAGTAATACTATATCAATATTAGCATCTTAGATATGACAAAGGTACCATAGTAATGTTAACAGCAGGGAAACCAGCTGTGGGGTTTATGGTAACTCTGTAATATTCTTGTAACTTTACTAAAACAAACAAACAAACAAAAACCTGACCCATTTGCCTGACTCTCAGCCCATTGCTTTTGGGAATATAAAACACTAGCCTCTTATTCTATAACTCCTCCAGGTATTTTTAAAAATGTGTCGAACCATCTACACTTTTGGATATCGGAGTTTATTCATTGATTAGTGTTAGGCATATAGTAGTCACATAAATATTTTTCTGAATGCTAGCAGAGTGTTTTTCCATAAGTTCTCACATAAAAAATACATATTTTAAAGGAAAAGCTACAGGCACCAACAAATTGGAAACTCTTAATTACTACATTCATTTACAAGCATCATTTAAAATTCTGCTTATTTGAAAACCAAGAAAGAACAAAATTAACCCCCAGTAAAGGACCACAGCAGAGAGGCCATAAGCCATGCTCTGTCACCAAACTTTTCCTTTTGGTCCTGTTAGAAACACATTTAAAACCATGAGGCAGTTTAAAATGGAAGAAAGCAAAAGAATAATACAAAATGAGTTTACAAAATTGCTGAGTTGAATGGTTCATGAAGGTCTTTCCATTACAAAATTAATCCTGGGCTAGGACAGAATTCCAGATTCTGGAGTCATGTCGGAGAAATGTCTTTTTCCCTGGAGCTTAACCCTGTCATTAACAGGCAGCTGTTTTAACTAAGTGGCTTCAAGTGGCTGAGGCAATAGAGGAGTTTTAGGTTTCACCTGTCTCAGCAAAGTCCCAATTCACAAATGGTCTTAAAGAATTAAGATTTCAGGGTATTTAATCACAGAATCATGAATGATTCAAGTTGTGGACCTCAGTATATGTATACATTTCAGGAACAAGTGTCACAACTTTTCTTATGGGTAACAGAATAGTACTATAGTGCTCAATATGACTTGACAATGACAAATTCATCAAGAGTTTCTATTTTCCCAGTCCAGAAAAAAAAAATGGAAAATAGAAATGAAACTGATCTTCCCTGTGTTTCATCTGTAGTGAAATGTGGGAATATTGTTTGTTAGCAGGGACAGGAGGAAGAAGTAGTGGTCTCATTGCATCACTAATGATATAGCAACACCTTGCTTATATTTTAAACTTGGAAATCTATCTGCGATCTTCTCCCTTATAGCTTACCTCCCCTTTTATCACCATGTCCTTTATGAGAGCAAGATATATACAGCATACATATTTTTTTTAAAAAAGCACAAAAGATAGTGAATTAGAATATCCCTACTCTATGTGGTTGCATTATATTTTCATTTTCTAATTATATACTTAACATGCTTATATCAAAACATTTGATAGCTTCTTCCTTTAAAGTCCTCTCGCTTTCAGTGGTTAAGTACCTTGAAGCCAAGACCTTACATTAAAGCAGAATCTAATTAGACCTTTCAATTCAGAGTGACTGCTGAACTCTTTTGGCTCCATTATAGAAATGTACAGTAAAGCCTTTTTTCCTCTATGTGGTAAAAATAGCAGTTATCTCCAAGAAAAAAAAGGAAAAGACATGAATTATCCCACCTCAATTTAAGCTCAAGGCACAGGCAGGTGACCCTGCCTCCTTGTTCTTCTAATAAGAAGGAAGGTGGCTTTCAAATTTGGAGACAGCAATTGGGAGTGGGGATATGCAGAGAGCATTGTTGCTGCTTTAAAACCCTTAAATGCACTGAATCTAAAATGCCTTCACATTGAAAGCACAAAAATTGCAGTAACTACTTCAATAAGCAAGTAGTTTAAATATAATTTCTGGCACCATGTATATATTCACAAGGAAAATGAGTTAAGAGAGACAGTATGTAGTTTTATAAAAAGGAAAGTATAAAATTCTAAATATTCTTGCCAGCATGTATCCTTGAAAGTAATGTCATTACAGGAAAAAAAAAAAAAGAAAGAAAGAAAGAAAAAGAATTAGCTGTTAAGGAGGATCTGTATTACTTCCTAACCTACAGATGGCATCTAGCTAGCTTTGAGAAAAAAGGGTAGACAAACCTGACAACAGAAATCACTATCATTAATATCGAATGAAGCATGTCAAGCTTAAGACTAGGAAGTAGGATGAATTGGGACTGAATATGGGGGATGGGGGAATGTTTCAACAAAGTTAAATCTGGAATGGCTTACATCACTTCTGAGTGAAATAAACTCGAAGATGACGCCTATAAAGCTGACATGCTGGATAATGAAGAGTAGAAATGATGGCCTCCAATCCTCACAGAGCAGCAGAGCTACCATAAAGATTTTACACCTTACCCCGTGACCCTTGCCATTATTTGGGAAAAAAAGATCCAAAAGGCCAGATGCTGTCTCTGCTCAGGGTGACTAATGTAAGGCGTTAATAGACTAGGGGTTTCATACAACAACTGTGCAGTAATTAGCTCCATTAGTATGTTGGGCAATGAGAGCACTGCAGACCACTGACAAATTGTGATTCCCTTTACCACACACATGGATGCTTGAAAGTCATGCTTTTAAAAATTATTCAGAATGTTTCAAAGCAATGACATAATGTGGAAGGGCAGAACCACCATCTAATTATCCAACCAAGTAACTTATGAAATTCTCAGAAACAGATGGTGTTCAGTACTTGATGGCCATCCCGTGAAAATTAGTCATATGCCTTTGGATTAAAAGCCCTCATTTTTTGGCAAATTATTTCCTTATTTTCTCACCTCCTATCAATATCAAGGTACATATGAGGAAACCAAAAATCATACTAGTTTGCTAGGGCTGCCAATAATAAAGTATCACAAACTAGATGGCTTAAAACAACAGAAATTAAAAAAAAAAAAAACAAAAAAACAGAAGTTTTTTGATCTCACAGTTTCGGAGGCTGTAGGTCTCAAATCCATGTGTCCACAAGGATTCCTGTAGTCTGTGGGATTCTGGAAATTGTTCTCCCACAATTCTGGTAACCCTGCCCCTGCTTCCATCCCATGGCTATCTTTATGTCTCTGACTCTTTGTGTTCAAATTTCCTCTCCTTATAAGGACACCAGTCATGTTGGATTAGGGTCCACTCTAACCCAATTTGTTCTCATCTTGACCAATGATATCTTCAAAGATGCTTCTATTTACAAATAAATTTATATTCATAGGCCTTGGGATTAGACCTTGAACATATCTTTTTAGGGGAGAAAAATTTAATGTATAAAAGACTGCTTTCTGGGTCCCAGCACACTAAGTCCTTTCAACAAACAACATATATTCACCTCATCCCAACATCTCAAAACCTTTAAACTATTTCAGTAACAGCTCAAAGTCTAAAACCCCATCTAAATCATTTATGGTTATGGTCCATCTTGGGAAAAATTCTTCTCTATCTGTCGATCTTGAAACTATGAAAGATGTTATCTGCATCCAAAATACAATAATGGGATGGGCATAGGATAGACATTCCTATTTCAGAAGGGAGAAACTGGAAGGAGAAAAAAAGGGGGGATAGTCCCTAAACAAGTCTAAGAAAGGATCTAATGCTAGAGCTTGGATTGGTTAAGTGGAAATGTAAAAACACAATCAGGTAAGTAGCAGGAACTCTTTAATGACTACACATCCCCTCCTCAACCCTCCTCCAGTGGTTTACAAATTATTGTTTAATCTGAGATCTTTTTATTTATTGGATCTTGTTACACAGAATAGATAAATATGAAACTCCTTTGGTTAGGGTGGGAAGGAGAATTTGGAGGTTGGAGTGGGAAGCTGAGGTGAAGAGATACTTCTGAAGAATATCTGGAGACTTGGAGGGGAATTTTTGAAGCCACCTCCTACTTCCACCCTAGAAACACAGCTCCACCCTTCCGTTTCCTGCTGGAAATTAGCACCAACCGCCGGTTCCGCATGTTTCTTGGTATAGCATAATTATAGAACAAAGTGCAATGACAAGAAGTTACCAACTGTGTCCCAAAATATCCTGTTCTTATGTTAAATGATGCTGAAATCCTAAAACAAGACTCTTCAGATAGCAGCATACCAATGTAGATAATTAGATTAGCCCAGTTCTTTAGAGCTGACAAATATAATGGTGCCCTGGAATCCATAGCTACTACATAATTTCAATCCAATTTTGAGTATTTGGGCCAGGAAAGTCAGAAAAAAAAAACAAGAAAAATAGACAATGATCTTTTTAAATGTTTGAGGTGAGCTAAAAAGGTGCCATTTTATAAAATTGTCAGGATACTATAGAAAGAGAAAGAATTTAGTCAAAACCTCTGGGTTCAAGCCCTGATGTGAACATTCGAAGGTTGAGTGATTTTATATGTCATTTACTTGCTCTGAATTTCAGAGACTTTATCCACAAGATGATAACAATAGCGACCCTGACCTTTTAAGGTTGTTTCAAGAATAGGCAAGATAATATCACAAAGCTACAACACTCCACGCAAAATGCATATACCTGAGAACTTTGCCTCCTTCATCTCTCACATAATATAAGGCTAATACTGACAAAAGTGTTCCTATTTCAAGTTGCCTAGTAAGGTGCCAATCTAGTGTGGTGATAGCATTATGCACAGTTTTAAATTAGCTTGAACTGAAGTTTTAGAAATTCCTGAGGCTGAAATTTTAACTTGGAGACATCTCACTATTTTAGTTTTTTTTTTTTTACATAATTAAAGCTCAATTAATATCTATGTAATAATACATCAGTTTTCACAAAATTCAACCACACTGAACTTAGTGTTTTTTAAATTGTAGTTGCCACCATCACTATTTCTATCAGTTTAGACAGATGAATGCTATTTTTACCTGTTCACTTTTCTCTACACCTCTAAATGTCATGGCACTTAATGTGTGGGGAAAGAAGATTGAGCTCCATGGAAGTGGTTTAGTGACAAATACAGAATTTTTTATAATAATCGAATCAGTTTTTCAAACTCATTCAAAAGATATTTTCCTGTACATAAACACAAAGTGGCCAAGGTAGTGCTACTAGAGATGCAAACAGGAGAAGATTACATGCAAGTCTAAATATTCTCCTTGCTGGACCACATCAGTGTTTATTTCAAATATGAAACTTCCATGTGTCTGCTTAAGCTGTTGGTTCAGAAAAATCATGTGTGTATGACCTTGACTCAAACATAGACTCTAAAGACTCAAAAACAGTTTGTTTGCTTTTTTATTAGATTTTTGTTTTTATTGCTGCCATGGTTGTTTCATCTGCAAAATTAAAAATGATATAAGACAAGAATGAGAGGGCACATATAGATGAATAAAAAATAAAATGGATTTAGTTCTTCAAAAAGCAAACAGAATTCTCTGTCATCTGGCTATAATTAAAGCACCACAAGACCTGTTCCCCTTAGCAATTTGTTTGGCTACTCTCAACAACTTTGAAAAAGAAAATACTAGAAAAACAGTGGTCAGGTGTTCAATGAAATTATTTTTCAATGTATCATCCACTTTTATAAGGTTAGTGAGAAATACTTTGCATTCTTTCCAACAACCATTTTTGTTGTTTTGAAAATATTCATGTGATCCTTGAAATGAAATTATTAGTGCATTTCATCCAAGTACTAACTTTACCATTTTATTCATGAAAAAACCCACATATATTTTGGCAGAATCGCTCAAATTCAATTTCTTTTTCCTTTCAAATGAGGAAATTGATTTTTTACCCTAGAAAATCGAGGCTTAACAATGCCAGGTGAGGGTTATGGCTCAGTCAGAAGGGATGGTTAAAATGAGATGTTTCCTAATGTGTACCTATTTTCCTCCCCATTTGGGTTTAGATTTATAAGATCAGCTCTAAAGAAGATGATTCCAAGGATCTAGTGTAACAATGACAATAATAGAACAAACCCTGTCCCTAACTCTCTAGCTTTTTCTCCTACTACTCTCACGTTTCCTTTCCTCTCCAGACAAACTGAAACTGGTTTCTTGCTCTGACTCAAACACTGCTCATGTTTCATTTTACAGCCTATGCATTGGCTCTTCCACCTTCCTGGAAATCTTTTTCCCCAGAAATTGGAAGGTATAATTCTCTAATTATATATATATTATTTATATATAATATTTATATATTTATATATAATACATGTATATATAATTCTCTACCTCCTTTAAGCCTTTTCCCGACTATTACTTTTTCAGAGACCTAACCTGAACATCCTATTTAAAACTGATACCTATCCCTAAAACCATATCCCAAGAAAACTTTAACCATGCGGTACATTTTCTTTTTTCCATAGCACTTCTAATGTTCTAATATACTATATAATTTATTATGCATTTTGTTTATTTTTATTTTAGTTTAGTTATACAAAATTCCCAACTTTAACCATTTTTAAGTATACACATCTGTGGTATTAATTATATACACAATGCTGTCATTCCCTCAGCACCATTTATTGTCAAGAGTTTTTCATGA
This sequence comes from Myrmecophaga tridactyla, assembly GCA_004026745.1. Classification (NCBI taxonomy): domain Eukaryota; kingdom Metazoa; phylum Chordata; class Mammalia; order Pilosa; family Myrmecophagidae; genus Myrmecophaga; species Myrmecophaga tridactyla. Next base: position 88,397 of record PVIY010004373.1, read on the forward strand.
TCCTAAACAGGCTTCTGTACCTATTAAGCAATATCTCCTCCTTACCACCTAACCCTGGCTCCTGGTAACCTCTAACCTACTTTCTCTCCCTATAAATTATCTCATTTCAGATGTATCTTATTTTCAGATATTTCAATATTTGTCCATTTGAATATGCATTATTTCACTCAAATAATGCTTCCAAGCTTCATCCATGTTGTCACTTAGATCAGAATTTCATTCTTTTTTTTGCATGGGCAGGTACTGGGAGTCGAACCCAGGTTTCTGGCATGGCAAGCGAGAATTCTGCCTCTGAGCCACCATTGCACCACCCCAGAACTTCATTCTTTTTAATGGTTGAATAATATTACAATGTGTGTATATACCAAATTTTATTATCTATTCATCTGTTGATGGACACTTGGATTGTTTCACTTTTGGCTATTGTGAATAATGCTGCTACATACATTTTGTACAAATATCTATTTGAATCACCACTTTTAGTTCTTTTGGAAATATATCCATAAGTGAAAAGTGAAACTGCCAGGTCACATCGTAATTCTATGTTTAACTTTTGAGGTAATGTCAAATGTCAAACTGTCTCCTACAGTGGCTACCCTATTTTATGATTCCACCAACAATGTACAAGGATTCCAATTTCTGCACATCCTTATAAATATTTATTTTCCATTTTTAAAACAATAACCATCCTAGTGGATGTGAAGTGATATCTTACAGTGATTGTGATTTGTATTTCCTTGATGCTAATAATCTTGAGCATCTTTTCATGTTCCTATTACCCATTTGTTTATATTCTTTGGAGAAATGTTTATTGAAGTCATTTACCTCTTTTAAATTGGATTGCTTGTTGTTGAGTATAGCAGTTCTTTGTGTATTCTGGATATTAAAGTCATCAAATATATGATTTGCAATTATCTTCCACCATTCTGTAGGTTGTCATTGCAGTTTCCTGATTTTCAACAAGGGTGTCAAGTAGGATAAATGGGAAAAGAATAGTCTCTTCAACAAATGGTGCTGAGAAAAACCAATATACACGTATAAAATATTGAAGATGGACCCTACCTCACACGATATACAAGGATTAACTCAAAATGGATCAAGGACCCTAATGTAAGACCTGAAACTATGTTTCATAATAAAACATAGAGGAAAACTGTCATGACTTTAGATTTGGTAACTATTTCTTACATACGACACCAAAGGATTGAGCAATAAGATAATAAATAAAAAAAATAAAAGACAGATAAAATAGACTTCACCAAAGTTAAAACTTTTTGTACCTTGTGCTTATTTTTAATTGGTTGCTTCCCTCACATAGATGTAATGTCCAGGAGGAAATTAAAGATCTCAGATCAATGACTATAGATCTACCTTACAAATCTGAAAACAAAAAAGTGAATAAAACCCAAAATAAGAAGAAAAATGGAAATAATTAAGATCAGGTCAGAAATAAATATATCAGGGAGCATAAAAACAATAATGAAAATAAAAGAAGTCATTCATAAAATCAATTAAGCTCTAGCAAGACAGATTAGGAACAAAGAGAGAGTATGCCACCACAAATATCTGGGAAGAGAAAGGTGACATCATATATAGTCTATGAATTTAAAAGGCTAATAAGGGAATGTAATAAATAACATGTCAATGAATTTGACATCTTAGATGAAATGAACAAATTCTTTAAAAGAAACAAACTACTAAAGCTCACTGAAGAAGAGATAACCTGAATAGCCCTGCATATTTTTTTAAAAAATTAACTTATATAGCAATTATTTCCATAAAGAAAACTCCAGGCCTAGATGGCTTTCCAGTTAACCAAACATTGAAGGAAGAAATAATTCCAATTACACACAAACTCTCAGAAATTTCAAGAAGTGTTTATATTTCCCAACATATTTTATGATTACTCTGACAATCAAAGATATTATAAAAAAGAACAAAGATATTACAAGAAAAGAAAGCTACAGAATAATATCATTCACAAAAATAGATGTAAAAGTTCTAAATCAAATTCAACAATACATATAATAGATGAAACACAGTGACTGAGAAGGGTTTATATTAGAAATACAAAATTTATTTAATTTTAGAAAACCAATCACTGTGATTCACAAATTAACGAAATAAAAAAATAAAAATCTTATGGTCACTTAAATAGATGGAGAAAAAAACATTTGACAAAATCCAATATCAATTCTTTAAATACTCAGCAAACTAAATATATAAAGGAATTTCCTCAGTCTGATAAAGAATATCTATGAAAACCTACACCTACCATCATATTTAATGGTAAAAGACAGTATGCCTTCCCTATATGTGGTAGTTAGATTCAGTTGTCAACTTGGCCAGGTGACAATAACTAGTTCTGTTGCTGTGGGCATGAGCCAATGGTACGTGAACCTCATCTGTTGCTCATTACATCTGCCGTCAGCTAGGAGGGGTGCCTGCTGTAATGAATGATGTTTGATTTAATTGGCTGGTGCTTAAATGAGAGAGCTCAACATAGCACAGCCCAAGCAGCTCAACATACCTCATCTCAGCCCTTGCAGCGCAGCCCAGTCACCCCAGGGAAAGTTGTTGGAACCCAGAGGCCTGGAGAGAAGGCCAGCAGAGATCACCCTGTGCCTTCCCACGTAAGAAAGAACCTCATTTGAAAGCTAGCTGCCTTTCCTCTGAAGAACAAAATAAATCCCTTTTTATTAAAAGCCAATCCGTCTCTGGTGTGTTGCATGCCGGCAGCTAGCAAACTAGAGCACTATATCATTTAGGAAAAGACAAGAGTGTCCACTCCCCACTTCTATTCAACATTGTACCAAAGATTCTATCCAGTTCATTAAGGAGAGGGAGAGAGGGAGAGAGAGAGGAGCAAAAGGATCTATACTGGTAAGGAAAATACAAAAAAAAAATTTTTAATAAATAGACTCTTAGAGACCTATAGAATAACAGCAAAGCTTCTAATTTTTCATAAATTGAGTACCAAGAAGGAAAAGAGAAAGAATAGGGTATAAAATAATATTTAAAGTAATAATGGCCAAAAACTTCCAAATTTTGTGAAAGACATACATTTACAGATTTAAAGAAATCTTAAATAGAAGAAAAAGAAGGAGGAGGAAGAGGAGGAGGGAAAAGAAGAAAGGCATGTGGAAGGTTTATAATAAACAACAAAAAAGGAGAATGCTAGCTTTATAAGCTATTCTAGTCTATGAATTTCCATAATAAACTCATTCCAAAATAAACACCAACAGTGCTTTCTTTATCCAATTAGCCTATATAATTGAAAGTGCTCATATATATTAGAGAAGCAGATAGTTGATGGACAATTGGGAAACAAGAATGATTAGAATGAAAGGTATAATATGAACTACGCAACAAATGAAAGACAAATTGGAACAGGTCTCAGATATAAACGTAAATAATAGAAGTGATGAAAATAAAGCATAAATACATTAAATAACAGTGAGATTTTAGAAAAAGTGGTTTCATTATGAGAAAGATCAGCTCAGTCTTTGAAATGAAAGATTCAGTAAACTTGTTTTCATGTAAAATGTTGGGCTTATATGAAATATATTCAATCTTCAAACTCTCTTTTTAACTCTCTGTCTCTTGAGACTCTGCCCTTTTGGTAGGCTCTGAATTCTTCAGGGCAAATCTAGGCTTCAAAGTCCTCTGTTTAAAAAGCACTGTCTGATATGAAACCTGAATTCATCTCTATAAATATTACCATTATTGTAATGCCCACTGCCACAACCAGTTAATTTATTTTTTGGTAAAATCCTACTTATTTTACAAGACGAAGCTTTAAAATTACCGCCTCTCTCAGATTTTCTCTGACCTTCCTCCAAACCCAAGTAGAAATCAGCACCCTTCTTCTGTAATCCCATTTCACCATTCTTGACTTACTAGTATGACTATCACATTGTGTTTCTGTCAGTTGTCTAATAGTCTTTTAGCTCTTTTATTTACTTTATTTCCTTAGTGACAAGCAAAGTGAAAAGTCTGTAGCATTTGTTCTGCAAATGGAAACTCAACTAATGCTTAAGTACTGAGTTGACTTAACTTTAGTTGATTGACATTAAGCTGGGTTGAGTGAATGAACAGAATTTAAAGAAGAATGTCTTGGTTTTCCAGTCTGCTATGACAAATATCACAAACAACCGACATAAACAACAAGCATTTATTCTCTCTGGTTTCACATGCTAGAAGTCCATGATCAAGGCTGTGCTTTCTCTCTGAGGTCTAAGGCACTCTGGTGCTGGCTTGCTGCAATCTTTGATGATCCTTGTCTTGCATCTTTGCCTCCCATCACATGGCAATCTTGCCTTGTGTCTGCTCTTCTGGTTTCTTCCTGCGCAATCTTCTCTGACTGTGTCTAATTTTTTTCTGCTTGTAAAAGACTCCAGAAGTACAGATTAAGATCCACCCTGATTCAACTGGCCACCTTAATTAAAAATAACACCTCCCAAAGATCCCATTTACAGTGGTTACATCCAAAAGATGCAGAGTAAGATTAAAAACATGACTTTGTTAGTTATATAATTCCATCTACCACAAAGAACTAGAGAATAAATAAAAGATTTGCCAAAAAAAAAAAGCAAATCTGTGAAGAGCATCAGTGCTGAGAAATTGCAGTGAGGTGATCGTCTAGATTTCTTGACTAGCCCAGTCATGAAGCAGTCCAGCTTCAAAAGAAAATGGAAAGAATTTTCAATATCACAAAGCCCAACTTGTGCCTAATTGGATTGGTATTGACTCTTTGAGCTATGACTGTACATTAGCGTACAATTTCTATGCTGTAAAAACAATGAGTACTAAAGTTGTTTCTCTGCATTGATAATTATGGATTTCAGAAGAAGGTGAAATTGGTGACTTAATGTTTGGCATATTTGAAGAGCGATGAGAAGTTTGTGTCAAAATGAGGAAAAGATCACATTTTCAACACAGGATGGGAAAGAAGGAATTCTCGAGACCTTGTATTATATCAAATAAAAATTGCAGGGGATGAAAGGAAAAGAAAATCGTAAGTTAAGGGGTTTTTGAGGACCCACTGTTCCAGGCTCCCTTGCTAGAATCCTTTAGCACATGATCACATTATTTCTCCCAATAACCTGGAGACTTTACATATGAAGAAAATGAGAGTTGGGAAGATTAGGAAACCTATTCAGGATTGTGCCTCTGGCAATTCAAACACAGATATATTCAATTTCAAACACATGTCTTAACTAAGAAATGAAACTAAATCTGTAGGTTTGGGCATCAAGTCTCTTATGGGGACAGCTATACCTGTGCTGCCCAGTTTCAGAACCAGATTCTCAGCTACAATTTTCATTTAGATACAGCTATTTAAGTTTAAAAATTGTTGATAATTTTTGAAATTGTTTATAAGTAAGTTTGTATAACACTTTGGAACATAAAATGTTATTCAAAATCACTGGTTAATAATGATGGCCAGAAGACATCTCGGTAGTCACAGGCAACAACAGGTGTATAGCTGCCTAGTAAACACCTTGCCTGCCTTCCCCAAATTTCCCCAACAATATGAAATAACTTCACATCTATGAAAATTTTAAAAACACACCTCAAAATTACTTGAAGATACAGAAGGCAAAACAGCAAAATAATTATACGTAAAAAGAGGAAAAATAGCAAATGCAAGTGCCACAGCCACACAAGCTTCTATCCTGTACCCTGAGCGCCCAGCAGAAGCAGACCAAGCAAAAGCCCTAAGGAGGTCAGAGCAGGAGCACAATATAAGGGGCCTCAGCATGAGATGGTGTGAAGATCAGATCAAAACCACTTTAAATTTTGGCGGACATTAAGTAGCTGGGCAGATAGATCAAGAACTGCACAGAGGGATTTCAAAGCACAATTGTCTTACAGGGAAAGATACCCTATGAAGAACCTGGCACACAGTTGAGAGATACAGACTTCTTTTCTAGGCACTTGATTTATTGAGATAGATGCTCTACAAAGGGTCAAGCTCAAAATTTTAAAATACAGACTCCATCTACAAAAGTCAGGTTATTTTAGAAGGACAGGAACTGGTTAAAACAAAACTCCTACAAACATATACCTTCTGAGGCAGGAAAACCAGCAATATGAAAGAAAAGGACTCTTTGGCAATTGGATTGTGAGAGTTAAAATAATAATTAAAAAATCACAAGTTATGGTCCTGAAAAATAAAAGAAAAAAACATTCAGAGGACTCATAACCCTTTTCCCATCGACGAAATAAAGAGAAACAAAATGCAGGTACACTTCTTGGGCTTTGCTAGACTAATAGAAAATGATGACACTCATTTAGGAATTTGTAAAATACCCCAATCTTATACAAACAAACAAAAGAAAATTATAAGTCTGCAGATAATGAATGCAGAAAAACTGGAAAATAACTTGCATATGAATATAACGGGGGAGGAAAATCTCCCCCATTGATAAAACAATGAAGCAGAAGAAAACTGTATGTCAACACTCCAAACAGACTGTAATTCAACACTCCAAACATACTCAAACAAGCATCTTAGAATATGAAACACCACCTTTAATCAGAAATTCAAAACTAAAACAGAAATTTACAAAACCAGAGAGAAATAAAAAGGTTGTTTGAACTCAGGACAGAAATGGAAGAAAAAGAAAAATTACCTCATAAATGAAGAATGACATACAAGGCACTTAAGGTAAAATAGACTCAAATGAAAATTTAACAAGGAGCCTTGAACAAAGACAGGAAAACAACCAAGAGAATAAAAATGACAAAAAAGTTAAAAAGGTCAGAGGGAAATAGTGGAAATGGAGATAGGCAAAGAAAGAATAATAGTGTATTATAAATTTACTGAAGGAGAAAAATCAAAACAATGGAACAGAGCTAATATTTAAAACATAATCCAATAACAATTCCTGGGAATTAAAAAAAAATGGACTGAATATACATATTGAGAAGACCCACTGACTATTCATTAAAATTAACATAGAATAATCAGCCTCAAGAGTCATCCTTAATAAAACTACTAGATTGAAAGATAAAGATAAAATCCTCAAGGCCTTCAGCAAAGATATCAAATAACTTACAAAGGGAAAAGAATTAGACTATTATCAGACATTTTAAAATCTACATGAAAAGGAAGGCAATAGTGAAGGAGTTAAACAATGACTCAATGGAAAAAAATGTGAACTAAGGGTTTTATATCCAGCCAAGTTGTCATTCTTATGTTGAGGTTATAAGAAAACAGTTTTCAAAACAGAAGAACTTAAGGAAACCTGCATCCATCAGCCCTTCTTGAGGAAGTCAAATGATAAGCTTCATCCAAATAAAAGATGACTAGAAAACATGCAGCAAAAGGAATGATGGTGAATGTTATTTAAAAATATATAATTGTACATAAGTCTAAAATGAAAATACAGATTTGACAAATTAAATAGTGCCACAGTAAAAAAGTGGAAGGAGAAAGGAGAGCTCAAGCAGAAAACTAACTGTACAACTAACATAAGCATGTGAAAAAAAAAAGGTAAACTGGATATTGAAATTTAAACAAGAAATATAAGGACTAATGGCTTTCGAAAATAAGAGCAAGTACCTTTGTATTTACTTAAGTAGTAGAACAAAAATATTAAACCTTCTAAATACAATAGTAATTATTATTATAATTTAAATAAAAATGCAATGAGCACAAATCTCAAAATAAACATAGAAAATATAACAAAACATATAATTATAAAAATAATAATAGTTAAGACTAAACATATCAGTCATAAAAATAAATGTGAATATGCTTTACTCATTACTCGAAAAAAATGATTTTCAATTTAGAACACAAAACAAAAGCCAACCCTATGCTATATAGAAGAGATGCACCCAAAATAAAGGGAACCAGAAAGGCTAAAAAATAAAGAACAAAAGGGTGGAAATGAACGGCAACAAGCAAATGGAAACAAAAGAGAGCAGGGTGAGCCATATTTATATTTATATCAAACAAAGCAGAATTCACACCATAAAAGGCATTAAACTTGGCAAAGAAGGACATGTTTTAAAGTGAAAAGCCACAACTACAATGAAGATAACACACAAACTATTACTTATGCATCAAATAAGTGGCCACCTTTATGAAACAAATACCACAGGAGATTTCAGGAGACAGAGCACTTAGGAGACTAGGAGACTTAGCTAGAGTAAAGTAGGTAAGTAAGGGTATAGAGGTCAAAAATGTCTATATCTTTTCCCTAAAGTAGAAGTATAACAAGCAAAAGCCTCTGATCACAAGGCTATAAAACTAGAATTTACTGCCACTACCACCACCAAAAACAACAAAAGAAAGTTCCTTCCAGCTAGGGGTGAAAAAAACCAACCAACTGACCAAAAAATTATTAAAATTCCTGGGTAAAAGGGGAAATACAAATTGAAATCACTGAAATTCATAAAACTCCATCACAATTTGAAGTATTTAAAGCAGTGATCAGAGGTAAAGTTATTGCCCTAAACATTTTTTTTTTCTCCACATGGGCAGGCACCAGGAATCAAACCCGGGTCTCCGGCGTGGCAGGTGAGAACTCTGCCTGCTGAGTCACTGTGGCCTACCCCCTAAACAGTTTTATTAATAAAATTGAAAGAATGAAATTAAATTCCCAGATCAAAAATAATCCTAGAAAAAGAACAACAAAGTAGACCAAAAGAAAATACGCAAAAATAAATAAATATAAAAATAGAAATTAATGAGGAAGAGAATAGAAAAACAGAAGATCTACTTAAATCAAAATCCTGTGTTAATAAAGTAACAAAACAGACAAGCTGCTAGCTACTTTGATAAGAAAAAAGAGAGAATGCAAAGATATACAAAATAAGAAATGACAGAGGGAAATACTATTGAAACAAAAGAACTATATATAATCATAAGAAATTGATTTTTAGACTTCTGTGTAAAAAATTTTGAAAATTTAGGTGAATTGGATAATTTCTTAGGTAAATACAGATTACCCAAATTAACTCCATTAGCATGAGAGGGTTTAAACAAACCATTTCCAAAGAACAAATAGAGAAAGTTATTAAGGAACTACCCTACAAAAAAGCTCCAAGACCTAAATAGTTTCACAGTAGAAATTCTACCAAATTCTTCAAAACCAGATTTTCCCAAGGACCAATAAACTATTTTAGAGCATTGAAAAGGAAAGAAAACTACCTAATTCCTTTCCTGAAGCAAGAACAACACTGATAAAAATAAATCAGATAAAAAGTTTGTACCATATCAGAAAATCTATTATGGCCCAAAGATTATAGCATATTAATTAATACGTGAATATCATAATACTATATATTAGTAAAATCAAGTATAACATAATATGATTATCTTCATATGAACTGAGAAAGTCTTTTTCACTGATGACATAATAGCACATCTAGAAACTTCCGGAGAATTGATAATAAAACAATATTTTAGTTAAGTAGAAGGATATAAAATCAACATTCAACAATCAGTGGCCTTCATATACATAGCAAACTGTTAGAGCACACAATAATAGAGAAAATACAGTAGCAAAAAGGGAACTTAATACTTAGGAATACATTTAACAAGAAATGCGCAAAACCTCTAGGAGGACATTCTTTAAATACTCGCAAAGGATACAAAATGGACTGCAGAAATGGAAAAACAACCCCTTTTCTCAAATAGTATTTTTCATCATTATGAAGTTGCCAATTCCCTCTAATTAAAGTGTAAATTCAATGTGTTCCCAATACAAATGACAAGTTATTTTTTGAAGTTGGACAAGTTGATACTAAATTCCAAGGAAAATCAAATATTCAAGAACAATAAGGAAACCAGTGAGAAGCAAGAACTACAGGGGACCTATGAGATATATAAACCATAGTTTAAAGCTTCTATGATTGAAACAGTATTGTACCGGTGCATGAGTAGAGAAAAGACCAATGCAATAGAATAGAAAGCCTGACATTAGAACAAACTACAAATGGAAACTTAGAATTGACATAGGTGGCATTTCACTTTACTGGGGCAAAGGTGAACTCATTTTTAACAAACAGACAATGGAGCAGCCATTTGGAAAAAGATAAAATTAAATCCATATCTCAAACCACATACAAAAGTGAACATCAAATGCATTAAGAATCTAAATCTGAAAATGAAATCACACAAGTGCTAGGAAAAAAACATGGGTAAATTGGTACGGGGAAAGGCTTTCCAACTATAACTCAAAATCAAAAGGCATTTGTATTAGTTTTCTACCGCTGCATAACAAATAACCACAAATTTAGAGACTTAAACAACATACACTTACGATCTCTCCGTTTGCTTGGGTTGGTAGCCAGGGTCGGGGAGGGCTGCTCCAGATATCAGCTGGGGCTGCAAACTCCTCTGAGGTTCAAGTTCAACAACTTCTCTTGGTGGCAAAATTCAGGTCCTTGCAGTGGTAGGATTGAAGAGCCCATGTCCTCGCTGGCTGTCAACCAGCACCTAGAGGCTGCCCTCAGGTCCTTGCCTCACAAGTGCTTCCACCAGTAGTCCATGACATGGTTGTTTGTGTCTTGGAGGCCCGGAGGAGACTCTCTCCTGCCTCCAATCTCTCTTTCAGGGAAGGCCTGACCCAACCATTAAAGGGCTCACCTGGCTTGGTCAGGTGCACACAGGATAATCTCATTTTCAGTTAACTCAACATCACATCTGCAAAATCCTTTCAATGTTGCCATGTAAATTCACCTCATCACTGGAGTGGAATCCTATCATATTCCTAGGTCCCAAACATACTCATGGGGGTGATCATGTGGAAGGTAGATCCTGGAGGCTGGGATCTTGGGGACCATCTTAGGGTTGTGACTATCACGGCAATAAGATGAGACTGTATTTATTACCTAAAAATGTTTAAAATCTGCATAATAGAAAATATCATAACCAAAGTCAAAAGATAACTTTTTGAAAAATTGGGAAAAAGTGCAACACATACCAGAGGCAATGGACTGAAATATATAAAGAAAAACGAGGCACAAAGGACTGAAAATCCAATAAAAAAAAAAGGGAGGACATGAAAGACACTTCACAAAAAAAGAAATAAAAATGGCCCACAAACCTGGAAAATGCTCAAACTCACTTATAGTTAGAGGAATGCAAATTTCATACAAAACATTGAGATACCATTTCTCCCCTATCAAACTGGCAAAAGTTAAAAATATTGCATTGGCAGAATGTTCTGCTGGAGCAGCAGTAGGGAAACACATCTCTCCTACACTGCTGGGGGATGTTACTGGAAGGAGATCGGTAGTACATATAAAAATTACGTATACATTGTTCTTTTGACCCAGCAACCCCTTCTTCAGGAATCTGCAGTGAAGATACAACACAAAAATACATGTGACCAAAATTATTAGCATTGTTTGCATTTGTGAAATATTGATATCAACCTAAATTTTGCGATAAAAAATCACAAGGGGAATAAACCCTGAAGTACAATAAAGCTGTAGAAGAGAATAAGGAGGCTCTCTGTGAATACTTAGGGAATTATCTCCAGGACATACTATTTAGGGAGGAAAAACAAAGCTCAAATGAGTGTCTGCAGCATGCTGCTCTTCATGTATGAAAGAGGTGATATAAGAAAATATTCGTGCATCTATTCCACTTGTGCAATAGAAACACAGGAAGACTAAAACAGATATTAAATAAATTGGTTGTCTTCAGGGTGCATGTGGGAAAGAGGTAGATAAAAGGGGAAATGTCCAAGGAGGGACCCTTCTCTGGTATACATTTTTGGGTAACATTGACTCTTAGAAGAATAGTTGATTAGTTTTCTGTGGCTCCTGTAACAAATTACCACACACGTATGACTTAACACAACAACAAAAAATTATTGTCGTACAGTTCTGGAGGTCAGAATTCTGAGGTTAAGTTGCCAGCAGGGTGTGCTCCCACCGAAGGCTGTTGGGAGGAGATCCATTCTTGCTTCTTCCAGCTTCTGGTGGCTCTAGGTGTCCCTTGGCCCATGTCTGCTTCCCTCCAGTCCCTGCCTCCATGGTTATACTGCTTTACCTGTTCTACCTTTGCTGTGTGTATATAATCTCCTACTGCTTCTCTCTTATAAGGATATTTATAATCCAGGATCATGGCCTCATTTCAAGATCTTTAATTTAATCACATCTGCAAAGACTTTTTTTCCCAAATAAGTAACATTCACAGTTCACACAGTTCTTTTGCCCTTACCACACATAGTGATATTTCAAAGTCCCTTTGCATACCCCAAAACTAAATGATTAAAATCAACAAAAAGTTAATCTAACTGTATTACAAATAAATAGAAAACCAAAATCACACACTGAAGGGTGTGAGGTAAATGAGAACTAACAAGTAAATTTTGAAAATAGTACCTTGATCAGATTAGTATCAGATAGTATCTTATAAGATTAAAGACCCAAAGAACCATACATAATTTGGTGAATGAATGTGTTTCTCAGAGGGGATGGATTAGTAAATCTCAAACTGCTTACGGTGTTAAACTAAGTACTTAAATGTATATGTGAATAAATATTTCTTAGTAAGAGCCAAATTTCTTACGGTTAGTGAAAGAAGTTGCACAAAAAGAAAGGGGAAGGCTTAAATGAACTCTGTAAAAATCCAAGGTATCAGTACACATTCATGGTTTATAATGTGTATGTAGATAAATTGATATAGAAATGTGTATGCATACATGTATTTCCCAGCTCTGTCTGCTGTGAGTACTCAGAAATAAAGACACTGCAGTAGCACTGAATTCTAGGTTTCTAAATACCACTTTTCCAATAAAAGGAGCAAGGGCTCTTTGGAGAAGTGGTTGACTCCAGGGCTGAGGCAGGGAAAACAAAAGACAAGGCTGGGACATCCTGCGGTGTGAGAAAGTAAGCATATGCTCAAAAAAGGTGAGGGTTTCTTAAAAGCCAAAAGGAGCTAACTGATGGAGCTCCGTATAAAGCTGAAATAATTTGAGTAACAAAAAGTATTTATAATAGTATTAGGTTGTAATCCATAGAATAAAATTATTATCTATGAATTCGTACTAAAAGAAATAATAAACTAAGCAAATAAGAAGAGAAGGGCAGACTTCCTTATAGTAGAATTCCAAGTAATGAACCTATAAGCAAAGACAAAACCTAAAACCCTCATTAGGCAGATACCAAGTGGCCACTGTTGAGGCAAGGTGCACTAATAGATGCTGAATTCGGTGGGCAAAAGTTTGAGAAGAAACTTTTCATGAACTCCAAGTATCCCCCCTGAGTTCTTTATTAACTGCAGAGGGGTGAGAGGATAGTAACTCTGCAATGAAGAAACCACCTGAGCCAGGTCGACATCATGGAGCCCACAATATCATGCACCGAGAAAGGCACAGAACCACTCCATGACATTCTTGCCAAAAATGTATAACCTTAGGCCAACCATCAGAAAATGTTAAACCAAATTAAATTAATTAAATCCAAACCAGGTAACGGGTAAAAGAATACTGTATATCTCACTTCTGCAACAGGAGAACAGTTTAAATTAATTTAAATTTGTTTAACCCCAAATAAAAGACACTTGAAAAATACCTGAATCTTTAAAACTATGAAAGTCATGAAACACAAGGAAAATTTGTGGAACTGTTAGAGACTGCAGGAGATTTGGTACAAATAACACCTAATTACAACAAGTAACAATCTAATTACAATGTGGGATCCTGGCTAGGATCCTGGAAAATAAAAAGACGTAGAGGTAATGTTAATGAGGCTCAAATGCAGCCATCAATTTAGTTAATAGCATTGTACTAACTTTAATTTCATTGTTGATTATTATACTATGTTTATGTAAGATGTTAGCTTTTAGAAGAAGCTGGGTGAGGTGTATATGAAATTTATTTGAGCCAGTTTTACAACTTTTCTATAAGTCTCAGCCCTAAATTTTAAAAAAGAAAAAACAAAGAAGACAAAATAGATGAAAATAATACAGTTTACTCAATACAGTTTAATATCAACAAATCAGATCCCTAATGCTAGAGAGAGAGGTTCTCCTTGCCTGCCTTTCTTTCCTCTCTCCTTTCTTCCTTTCATTCTTTTATCCTATTTCTCTTTAAACTGGATGAGGAAACATATTCGGTGGCAGAATGTTTATACAACCTTGTTGTGGTTTCAGACCACTTTCAAAGGCTTCATTAGAAGGATTCAAGAACAATTCCTTGATTGAAATCAAATGTGAAAGTAATTTGTTTTCATTTGACAACCACAATCTTCCTTCTCAGAACCAGGTTTAGCTCTGCTTCTCAGGCTGTTTGGGAGAACTGTAATCAATAGCTATTTTTTCCACTGAGCAGAGGAAAATAAGAAAAAGGACATAAAAATTGAGAGAATGTTGGAGTGGAGGGTGTCATTATAATCAAAGGCAGGCTCTCAAGAAAGGAAAGAAAGAGACAAAGCCAGTAAATCTTTTCAGAAAGCACTTTAGTTCCAGTATTTGCTTATCACAAAATGGCAACTTGAAATAATTTTCACAGGTTGTTTTTTTGGGGGGTGGCAGTCTTAAAACTGAGCAAACTCTAAAGCAAACATCACTAATAGTTTTTGCTAATTTAACTTATATAATGGCGGAATTAATATTCATTATCCTTTTTGTCTGTGGGTATATTTGTGTTTTGTGAGAAATGGGGGCATGCACTGAGATCAACTGTGTGTCTATTCTCTTTATTTCCCTAGTAAAATTTTCTAACCACCTCACAATAACCACCAACCTCATAAAAATAAAAAAAAGTCAATTGCATCATTACCTCACTGCTCCCACTCCTCTAACCACAATCAGATAAGCAGAACAATGTCATGGTCACTAAAAGAAATAAGAGAGTGCACTGTTTTTTGTCCTGAAGAAAAAGAAAATCTATTTTCAAATGGAATATTAAGTAAGGGCTAACTCTATCATATCATATAATTACAGGATAATGTCAGGCATATCTCATAAAGGCGGCAGACAAGATAAAAGAACTGAAGGAAAATGATTTGAAAGCCATGTGACATGGAGTATGGGGAAAGCATTGTGCAGATAATCAGAACACACAGGGTGCTGGGTCCTTAGGTTATTTACCTTTTACAAATTGCATACCCCCCTCTAAAATGAGGACATTTAGTTATATTGCTAAACAGTGTCCAGATCTAAAAAGTGTAATTTCAATAGGTCTGTTGAATTTGACTCTGTCTTTACTAACAATTTACCCAATCATTTTATTCTTTCAAAAAGGTATTTCTTGTATCTATGATTCAGTGTATACATATTTTTTCTTTCTCTAATCATCATACTGCAGTGGAGAAACTCTATTTCTGGATATATATTTACAAAGCACTTAATATATACAGTGCATTT